>CM042436.1:11345755-11365755 GCA_023631565.1 Gymnocephalus cernua
TCAAAAAGTGGTTTGCTGTCCATTTTGCTTTGAAAAGTGGAGTAACTTTTGCATTGCTGTCAATGGACAATGATTCAGAACTCTTGTCATTTGGAAGCTCACAGAGCCAAAAGTATAAGTCGTATCGCACAACTGAGCAAATTGCCTGAAACTAGACAAAAATACCTACGTTTTGATGTATAAATTGTGCATGTGAAGTTAAAATTGTGGGTGTGAGAGCAATTCATAGAGAAAGATTTAAGATCATTGTTACAGAGCTACGCACTCTAGCTGGGACATCAACACTCTAAGGGAGCTGCATACACACACATTGAAAAAGCAAAAACATCCTGAAAAAATCAATAAACTTGAACAGCTTTTTCACAAAAACTGTAAAAGATATCAATCTGAAAAGCACAAGCCCAATAGCCGAATTGTTTGTGAACATTTTAAAGTTTGTTTGGTGTCTGTAGGTGAAAGTATGAAGGAGCTGAAACTTTTGGGAGCGGAAGAAGATTTGAAGGATTTGAAGCTTGCTCTCATTGACGTTAATGTTAAAATAAAATGCTTAAAAGCTTAATATTTAAAAAATTATAAATAGTAGAAAAAAAGTTGAAGAAGTCCCATCATCTGCTGAAAGAGCTGAATATTTTAAAATTTGAATGGTTTAAATAGCTGAAAGTATGCAGAAGTTACGGAGTGCCAAAAAACGTACGGAATAATAAGAAGAAGAAGAAAAAAGAAAGAACAGAATAACACTAGAAAATGCATTTCCTGCAGAAAATGCGTGGGAATGCTGAATAGCTAAATTGCTAAAGCTAAAGTGGATGAATAGCTTAAATCCGTACGTAAAAGCTGAAGTAGTGAGAATAGGTGGAAAAGTTTGAATGGACACAAAGTTTGAATGGAGCAAAATAGGAGACAGAAAGACGTATAAGAGAGACAGACAGACAGACAGAAAGACGTATAAGAGAGACAGACAGACAGACAGAAAGACGTATAAGAGAGACAGACAGACAGACAGAAAGACGTAAAAGAGAGACAGACAGACAGACAGACAGACGTATAAGAGAGACAGACAGACAGACAGACAGACAGACAGACAGACAGCAAAATAGGAGACAGACAGACAGACAGACAGACAGACAGACAGACAGACAGACAGACAGCAAAATAGGAGACAGACAGACGTATAAGAGAGACAGACAGACAGACAGACAGACAGACAGAAAGACGTATAAGAGAGACAGACAGACAGACAGAAAGACGTATAAGAGAGACAGACAGAAAGACGTATAAGAGAGACAGACAGACAGAAAGACGTATAAGAGAGACAGACAGACAGACAGAAAGACGTATAAGAGAGACAGACAGACAGACAGAAAGACGTATAAGAGAGACAGACAGACAGACAGACAGACGTATAAGAGAGACAGACAGACAGACAGACAGAAAGACGTATAAGAGAGACAGACAGACAGACAGAAAGACGTATAAGAGAGACAGACAGACAGACAGAAAGACGTATAAGAGAGACAGACAGACAGACAGAAAGACGTATAAGAGAGACAGACAGACAGACAGACAGACAGCAAAATAGGAGACAGACAGACAGACAGCAAAATAGGAGACAGACAGACACAGACAGACAGCAAAATAGGAGACAGACAGACAGACAGACAGACAGCAAAATAGGAGACAGACAGACAGACAGACAGCAAAATAGGAGACAGACAGACAGACAGACAGACAGCAAAATAGGAGACAGACAGACAGACAGACAGACAGCAAAATAGGAGACAGACAGACGTATAAGAGAGACAGACAGACAGACGTATAAGAGAGACAGACAGACAGACAGAAAGACGTATAAGAGAGACAGACAGACAGACAGAAAGATGTATAAGAGAGACAGACAGACAGACAGACGTATAAGAGAGACAGACAGACAGACAGAAAGACGTATAAGAGAGATAGACAGACAGACAGAAAGACGTAAAAGAGAGACAGACAGACAGACAGACAGACGTATAAGAGAGACAGACAGAAAGATGTATAAGAGAGACAGACAGACAGACAGACAGACGTATAAGAGAGACAGACAGACAGACAGACAGACGTATAAGAGAGACAGACAGAAAGACGTATAAGAGAGACAGACAGACAGACAGACGTATAAGAGAGATAGACAGACAGAAAGACAGAGTTACTTTTTAATGTGCAGCAGTGGGATTTGAACCCGGGTCTCCCACACAAAAGCTGCTTTCATGTCTTCTGCACTATATAACAATCATGTATAGTGTACACACCTGTAGTATTTAACTTTAGTGTCTGTGGATGTGTTGTTATGGTTACTACCAATGACTGTTTGTAAACATGCTTTGATCTCAGTAACGAGCTGCAGCTGCTCAAAATGAGACACTGCTGGTATCCACAGCCACTGAACGACCTCCGAAACAAACGCTTATACTGCCAAAATGAAAGGCGGTATCAGTCAAGTGACGAAATCATGACGACCACGAGGCCTTCCTGAACGAAATCATGTAAAATTTATATGGATAAGGTGAAAAATGTGGCCACACCGGCGATTTCAAAAAGTGGTTTGCTGTCCATTTTGCTTTGAATAGTTGACTAACTTTTGCATTGCTGTCAATGGACAATGATTCAGAACTCTTGTCATTTGGAAGCTCACAGAGCCAAAAGTATAAGTCGTATCGCACAACTGAGCAAATTGCCTGAAACTAGACAAAAATACCTACGTTTTGATGTATAAATCGTGCATGTGAAGTTAAAATTGTGGGTGTGAGAGCAATTCATAGAGAAAGATTTAAGATCATTGTTACAGAGCTACGCACTCTAGCTGGGACATCAACACTCTAAGGGAGCTGCATACACACACATTGAAAAAGCAAAAACATCCTGAAAAAATCAATAAACTTGAACAGCTTTTTCACAAAAACTGTAAAAGATATCAATCTGAAAAGCACAAGCCCAATAGCCGAATTGTTTGTGAACATTTTAAAGTTTGTTTGGTGTCTGTAGGTGAAAGTATGAAGGAGCTGAAACTTTTGGGAGCGGAAGAAGATTTGAAGGATTTGAAGCTTGCTCTCATTGACTTTAATGTTAAAATAAAATGCTTAAAAGCTTAATATTTAAAAAATTATAAATAGTAGAAAAAAAGTTGAAGAAGTCCCATCATCTGCTGAAAGAGCTGAATATTTTAAAATTTGAATGGTTTAAATAGCTGAAAGTATGCAGAAGTTATGAAGAGCCAAAAAACGTACGGAAGAAAGCGGAAAAAGAAAAATAAAGAACAGAACTAGACTAGAAAATGCATTTCCTGCAGAAAATGCGTGGGAATGCTGAATAGCTAAATTGCTAAAGCTAAAGTGGATGAATAGCTTAAATCCGTACGTAAAAGCTGAAGTAGTGAGAATAGGTGGAAAAGTTTGAATGGACACGAATTTCATTAAAAACAGTTGAAAAACACCACTAATGTATAAAATGTGTGCAATATTAAAAGGCTTTTTGAAAAGCTGATGCTGAACTGAATTGAATGGCTTTCAAAATCATGAATAATTATGGAAGACTTAAAAATGCTTTGAGAGAAATGCAGAAATACGAAACATTGTTTGAAAAATCTCAAATGGATAGCAGTGCACTGCTGGAAAAACTGAAAAAAGGTAAGAGCTCAAATACAGAGAGAGGAAGAGAGGGGGACAGGGAAAGGAGAGAGATAGCGAGAGAGAGGGGGAGGGAGAGAGAGACAGAGAGAGAGGGAGAGGGAAAGAGAGGGAGAAAGGGAGAGAGGGACAAAAAGAGAGAGAGAGAGAGAGAGAGAGAGAGAGAGAGAGACAGCGACTTCCAATTGCTGGAAGTTCAAATACATTTACTAAAAAGGCTGAAAGTATGAATTCTTTGTATTACTTCCAGACAGGTCTGTTGCATATAATTGTGCATGTGTGTGTGTATGTGTGTGTGAGATAGAGAAAACATAAAGAAAAGAAAATAGAGAACATTATCATCAGAGATGAATTGAATAATGTGCAGCAGTGGGAGTTGAACCCGGTTCTCATGTAGTATTTAACTGTAGTGTCTGTGAATGTGTTGTTATGGTTACGAGCTAATGACTGTTTCTAAACATGCTTTGATCTCTGTGACGTGTGTGTATCTGTCTGCATAATTATGTGTTTGTGTATTTGTGTGAATGTGTGTGTGTGTGTGTGTGTGTGTGTGTGTGTGTGTGTATGTGTCTGTATTTGTGTTTGATTGTAGGTCTGCGTGTCTGTGTGTGTGAGTGAGACTGACTTTGTGTATGTGTGAGTGTATGTGTGTGTGTGTGTGAGTGTGTGTGTAGGTTTGGATGTGTTTGGATGTGTGTGTGTGTGTGTGTGTGTGTGTGTGTGTGTGTGTGTGTGTGCATCTGTATGAGCGTCCGAGTGTGTGTGTGTGTAAACCTGTGTGTGTGAGTGTGTGTGTGGGTGTGTGTGTATTTGTGTTTGATTGTAGGTCTGCATGTGTGCCTGTGTGTGTGTGAGTGAGACTGACTGTGTGTATGTGTGAGTGTGTGTGTGTGTGAGTGTGTGTCTGCATTTGATTGTAGGTCTGCATGTGTGTCTGTGTGTGAGTGAGACTGACTGTGTGTGTGACACACAGACAGACAGACAGAGAGACAGACAGAGAGACAGACAGACAGACAGACAGACACACAGACAGACAGACAGACGTATAAGAGAGACAGACAGACGTATAAGAGAGACAGACAGACAGACAGACAGACAGACAGCAAAATAGGAGACAAAAAGACAGACAGACAGACGTATAAGAGAGACAGACAGACAGACAGAAAGACGTATAAGAGAGACAGACAGACAGACAGAAAGACGTATAAGAGAGACAGACAGACAGACAGAAAGACGTATAAGAGAGACAGACAGACAGACAGAAAGACGTATAAGAGAGACAGACAGACAGAAAGACGTATAAGAGAGACAGACAGACAGAAAGACGTATAAGAGAGACAGACAGACAGACAGACAGACAGACAGAGACAGACAGACAGACAGACAGACGTATAAGAGAGACAGACAGACAGACAGACAGACAGACAGACAGACGTATAAGAGAGACAGACAGACAGAAAGACGTATAAGAGAGATAGACAGACAGAAAGACAGAGTTACTTTTTAATGTGCAGCAGTGGGATTTGAACCCGGGTCTCCCACACAAAAGCTGCTTTCATGTCTTCTGCACTATATAACAATCATGTATAGTGTACACACCTGTAGTATTTAACTTTAGTGTCTGTGAATGTGTTGTTATGGTTACTACCAATGACTGTTTGTAAACATGCTTTGATCTCAGTAACGAGCTGCAGCTGCTCAAACTGAGACACTGCTGGTATCCACAGCCACTGAACGACCTCCGAAACAAACGCTCATACTGCCAAAATGAAAGGCGGTATCAGTCAAGTGACGAAATCATGACGACCACGAGGCCTTCCTGAACGAAATCATGTAAAATTTATATGGATAAGGGGAAAAATGTGGCCACACCGGCGATTTCAAAAAGTGGTTTGCTGTCCATTTTGCTTTGGAAAGTGGAGTAACTTTTGCATTGCTGTCAATGGACAATGATTCAGAACTCTTGTCATTTGGAAGCTCACATAGCCAAAAGTAAAAGTCGTATCGCACAACTGAGCAAATTGCCTGAAACTAGACAAAAATACCTACGTTTTGATGTATAAATTGTGCATGTGAAGTTAAAATTGTGGGTGTGAGAGCAATTCATAGAGAAAGATTTAAGATCATTGTTACAGAGCTACGCACTCTAGCTGGGACATCAACACTCTAAGGGAGCTGCATACACACACATTGAAAAAGCAAAAACATCCTGAAAAAATCAATAAACTTGAACAGCTTTTTCACAAAAACTGTAAAAGATATCAATCTGAAAAGCACAAGCCCAATAGCCGAATTGTTTGTGAACATTTTAAAGTTTGTTTGGTGTCTGTAGGTGAAAGTATGAAGGAGCTGAAACTTTTGGGAGCGGAAGAAGATTTGAAGGATTTGAAGCTTGCTCTCATTGACTTTAATGTTAAAATAAAATGCTTAAAAGCTTAATATTTAAAAAAGTATAAATAGTAGAAAAAAAGTTGAAGAAGTCCCATCATCTGCTGAAAGAGCCGAAGATTTTAAAAGTTGAATGGCTTAAATAGCTGAAAGTATGCAGAAGTTACGCAGAGCCAAAAAACGTACGGAATAAGCAGAAAAATAAAAAATAAAGAACAGAACTAGAAAATGCATTTCCTGCAGAAAATGCGTGGGAATGCTGAATAGCTAAATTGCTAAAGCTAAAGTGGATGAATAGCTTAAATCCGTAAGTAGAAGCTGAAGTAGTGAGAATAGGTGGAAAAGTTTGAATGGACACGAATTTCATTAAAAACAGTTGAAAAACACCGCTAATGTATAAAATGTGTGCAATATTAAAAGGCTTTTTGAAAAGCTGATGCTGAACTGAATTGAATGGCTTTCAAAATCATGAATAATTATGGAAGACTTAAAAATGCTTTGAGAGAAATGCAGAAATACGAAACATTGTTTGAAAAATCTCAAATGGATAGCAGTGCACTGCTGGAAAAACTGAAAAAAGGTAAGAGCTCAAATACAGAGAGAGGAAGAGAGGGGGACAGGGAAAGGAGAGAGATAGCGAGAGAGAGGGGGAGGGAGAGAGAGACAGAGAGAGAGGGAGAGGGAAAGAGAGGGAGAAAGGGAGAGAGAGAGAGAGAGTGAGAGAGACAGCGACTTCCAATACAAAAATACATTTACTAAAAAGGCTGAAAGTATGAATTCTTTGTATTACTTCCAGACAGGTCTGTTGCATATAATTGTGCATGTGTGTGTGTATGTGTGTGTGAGATAGAGAAAACATAAAGAAAAGAAAATAGAGAACATTATCATCAGAGATGAATTGAATAATGTGCAGCAGTGGGAGTTGAACCCGGTTCTCATGTAGTATTTAACTGTAGTGTCTGTGAATGTGTTGTTATGGTTACGAGCTAATGACTGTTTTTAAACATGCTTTGATCTCTGTGACGTGTGTGTATCTGTCTGCATAATTATGTGTGTTTGTGTATTTGTGTATTTGTGTGAATGTGTGTGTGTGTGTGTGTGTGTGTGTGTGTGTGTGTGTGTGTGTGTGTGTGTGTGTGAGTGTATGTGTCTGTATTTGTGTTTGATTGTAGGTCTGCGTGTCTGTGTGTGTGAGTGAGACTGACTTTGTGTATGTGTGAGTGTATGTGTGTGTGTGTGTGAGTGTGTGTAGGTTTGGATGTGTTTGGATGTGTGTGTGTGTGTGTGTGTGTGTGTGTGTGTGTGTGTGTGTGTGTGTGTGTGTGTGTGTGTGTGTGTGTGTGTGTGCATCTGTATGAGCGTCCGAGTGTGTGTGTGTGTAAACCTGTGTGTGTGAGTGTGTGTGTGGGTGTGTGTGTATTTGTGTTTGATTGTAGGTCTGCATGTGTGCCTGTGTGTGTGTGAGTGAGACTGACTGTGTGTATGTGTAAGTGTGTGTGTGTGTGAGTGTGTGTCTGCATTTGATTGTAGGTCTGCATGTGTGTCTGTGTGTGAGTGAGACTGACTGTGTGTGTGACACACAGACAGACAGACAGACAGACAGAGAGACAGAGAGACAGACAGACAGACAGAGAGACAGAGAGACAGACAGACAGACAGACAGAGAGACAGACAGAGAGACAGAGAGACAGACAGACAGACAGACAGACAGACAGACAGACAGACACACAGACAGACAGACAGACGTATAAGAGAGACAGACAGACGTATAAGAGAGACAGACAGACAGACAGACAGACAGACGTATAAGAGAGACAGACAGACGTATAAGAGAGACAGACAGACAGAAAGACAGACAGACAGACGTATAAGAGAGACAGACAGACAGACAGAAAGACGTATAAGAGACAGACAGACAGACAGACAGAATGACGTATAAGAGAGACAGACAGACAGACAGAAAGACGTATAAGAGAGACAGACAGACAGACAGAAAGACGTATAAGAGAGACAGACAGACAGAAAGACGTATAAGAGAGACAGACAGACAGACAGACAGACGTATAAGAGAGACAGACAGACAGACAGACAGACAGACAGACAGACAGACAGACAGACGTATAAGAGAGACAGACAGACAGAAAGACGTATAAGAGAGATAGACAGACAGAAAGACAGAGTTACTTTTCAATGTGCAGCAGTGGGATTTGAACCCGGGTCTCCCACACAAAAGCTGCTTTCATGTCTTCTGCACTATATAACAATCATGTATAGTGTACACACCTGTAGTATTTAACTTTAGTGTCTGTGAATGTGTTGTTATGGTTACTACCAATGACTGTTTGTAAACATGCTTTGATCTCAGTAACGAGCTGCAGCTGCTTAAACTGAGACACTGCTGGTATCCACAGCCACTGAACGACCTCCGAAACAAACGCTCATACTGCCAAAATGAAAGGCGGTATCAGTCAACTGACGAAATCATGACGACCACGAGGCCTTCCTGAACGAAATCATGTAAAATTTATATGGATAAGGTGAAAAATGTGGCCACACCGGCGATTTCAAAAAGTGGTTTGCTGTCCATTTTGCTTTGAATAGTTGACTAACTTTTGCATTGCTGTCAATGGACAATGATTCAGAACTCTTGTCATTTGGAAGGTCACAGAGCCAAAAGTATAAGTCGTATCGCACAACTGAGCAAATTGCCTGAAACTAGACAAAAATACCTACGTTTTGATGTATAAATTGTGCATGTGAAGTTAAAATTGTGGGTGTGAGAGCAATTCATAGAGAAAGATTTAAGATCATTGTTACAGAGCTACGCACTCTAGCTGGGACATCAACACTCTAAGGGAGCTGCATACACACACACTGAAAAAGCAAAAACATCCTGAAAAAATCAATAAACTTGAACAGCTTTTTCACAAAAACTGTAAAAGATATCAATCTGAAAAGCACAAGCCCAATAGCCGAATTGTTTGTGAACATTTTAAAGTTTGTTTGGTGTCTGTAGGTGAAAGTATGAAGGAGCTGAAACTTTTGGGAGCGGAAGAAGATTTGAAGGATTTGAAGCTTGCTCTCATTGACTTTAATGTTAAAATAAAATGCTTAAAAGCTGAATATTTAAAAAAGTATAAATAGTAGAAAAAAAGTTGAAGAAGTCCCATCATCTGCTGAAAGAGCTGAAGACTTTAAAAGTTGAATGGTTTAAATAGCTGAAAGTATGCAGAAGTTACGGAGAGCCAAAAAACGTACGGAATAATAATAAGAAAAAACTAGAAAATGCATTTCCTGCAGAAAATGCGTGGGAATGCTGAATAGCTAAATTGCTGAAGCTAAAGTGGATGAATAGCTTAAATCCGTACGTAAAAGCTGAATTAGTGAGAATAGGTTGAAATTTCATTAAAAACAGTTGAAAAACACCACTAATGTATAAAATGTGTGCAATATTAAAAGGCTTTTTGAAAAGCTGATGCTGAACTGAATTGAATGGCTTTCAAAATCATGAATAATTATGGAAGACTTAAAAATGCTTTGAGAGAAATGCAGAAATACGAAACATTGTTTGAAAAATCTCAAATGGATAGCAGTGCACTGCTGGAAAAACTGAAAAAAGGTAAGAGCTCAAATACAGAGAGAGGAAGAGAGGGGGACAGGGAAAGGAGAGAGATAGCGAGAGAGAGGGGGAGGGAGAGAGAGACAGAGAGAGAGGGAGAGGGAAAGAGAGGGAGAAAGGGAGAGAGGGACAAAAAGAGAGAGAAAGAAAGAGAAAAGAGACAGGGAGGGAGAGAGAGAGAGAGAGAGAGAGAGAGAGAGAGAGAGAGAGAGGAAGAGAAAGACAGCGACTTCCAATTGCTGGAAGTTCAAATACATTGACTAAAAAGGCTAAAAGTATGAATTCTTTGTATTACTTCCAGACAGGTCTGTTGCATATAATTGTGCATGTGTGTGTGTATATGTGTGTGAGATAGAGAAAACATAAAGAAAAGAAAATAGAGAACATTATCATCAGAGATGAATTGAATAATGTACAGCAGTGGGAGTTGAACCCGTTTCTCATGTAGTATTTAACTGTAGTGTCTGTGAATGTGTTGTTATGGTTACGAGCTAATGACTGTTTCTAAACATGCTTTGATCTCTGTGACGTGTGTGTATCTGTCTGCATATGTATGTGTGTGTGTGTGTGTCAGTGTGTTTGTGTATTTGTGTATTTGTGTGAATGTGTGTGTGTGTGTGTGTGTGTGTGTATGTGTCTGTATTTGTGTTTGATTGTAGGTCTGCGTGTCTGTGTGTGTGAGTGAGACTGACTTTGTGTATGTGTGAGTGTATGTGTGTGTGTGTGTGAGTGTGTGTGTGTAGGTTTGGATGTGTTTGGATGTGTGTGTGTGTGTATGTTTGGATGTGTGTTTGTGTGTGTGTGTGTGTGTGTGTGCATCTGTATGAGCGTCCGAGTGTGTGTGTGTAAACCTGTGTGTGTGTGTGTGTGTGTGTGTGTGGGTGTGTGTGTATTTGTGTTTGATTGTAGGTCTGCATGTGTGCCTGTGTGTGTGTGTGAGTGAGACTGACTGTGTGTATGTGTGAGTGTGTGTGTGTGTGAGTGTGTGTCTGCATTTGATTGTAGGCCTGAATGTGTGTCTGTGTGTGAGTGAGACTGACTGTGTGTGTGACAGACAGACAGACAGACAGAGAGACAGAGAGACAGACAGACAGACAGACAGACGTATAAGAGAGACAGAGAGACAGACAGATGTATAAGACAGACAGACAGACAGACAGCAAAATAGGAGACAGAAAGACAGACAGACAGACGTATAAGAGAGACAGACAGACAGACAGACAGACAGAAAGACGTATAAGAGAGACAGACAGACAGACAGACAGACAGACAGACAGAAAGACGTATAAGAGAGACAGACAGACAGACAGCAAGACAGACAGACAGACAGACAGACAGACAGACAGCAAGACAGACAGACAGCAAGACAGAAAGACAGACAGATAGACAGCAAGACAGAAAGACAGACAGACAGACAGCAAGACAGAAAGACAGACAGACAGCAAGACAGACAGACAGACAGACAGACAGCAAAATAGGAAACAGAAAGACGTATAAGAGAGACAGACAGACAGACAGAAAGACGTATAAGAGAGACAGACAGACAGACAGAAAGACGTATAAGAGAGACAGACAGACAGACAGAAAGACGTATAAGAGAGACAGACAGACAGACAGAAAGACGTACAGACGTATAAGAGAGACAGACAGACAGACAGACAGACAGCAAAATAGGAGACAGAAAGACAGACAGCAAAATAGGAGACAGAAAGACGTATGAGACAGACAGACAGCAAAATAGGAGACAGAAAGACGTATAAGAGAGACAGACAGCAAAATAGGAGACAGAAAGACGTATAAGAGAGACAGACAGACAGCAAAATAGGAGACAGAAAGACGTATAAGAGAGACAGACAGACAGACAGACAGAAAGACGTATAAGAGAGACAGACAGACAGACAGAAAGACGTATAAGAGAGACAGACAGACAGACAGACAGACAGACAGACGTATAAGAGAGACAGACAGACAGACAGACAGACGTATAAGAGAGACAGACAGACAGACAGACAGACAGACAGCAAAATAGGAGACAGACAGACAGCAAAATAGGAGACAGAAAGACGTATAAGAGAGACAGACAGACAGCAAAATAGGAGACAGAAAGACGTATAAGAGAGACAGACAGACAGACAGAAAGACGTATAAGAGACAGACAGACAGAAAGACGTATAAGAGAGACAAACAGACAGACAGAAAGACGTATAAGAGAGACAGACAGACAGACAGACAGACAGAAAGACGTATAAGAGAGACAGACAGACAGACAGAAAGACGTATAAGAGAGACAGACAGACAGACAGACAGACAGACGTATAAGAGAGACAGACAGACAGACAGACAGACAGACAGACAGCAAAATAGGAGACAGACAGACAGACAGACAGACAGACAAACAGACAGCAAAATAGGAGACAGACAGACAGACAGACAGACAGACAGCAAAATAGGAGACAGACAGACAGACAGACAGCAAAATAGGAGACAGAAAGACGTATAAGAGAGACAGACAGACAGACAGAAAGACGTATAAGAGAGACAGACAGACAGACAGAAAGACGTATAAGAGAGACAGACAGACAGACAGAAAGACGTATAAGAGAGACAGACAGACAGACGGAAAGACGTATAAGAGAGACAGACAGAAAGACGTATAAGAGAGACAGACAGACAGACAGAAAGACGTATAAGAGAGACAGACAGACAGACAGAAAGACGTATAAGAGAGACAGACAGACAGACAGACGTATAAGAGAGACAGACAGACAGACAGACAGACAGACAGCAAAATAGGAGACAGACAGACAGACAGACAGACAGACAGACAGACAGCAAAATAGGAGACAGACAGACAGACAGACAGACAGACAGCAAAATAGGAGACAGACAGACAGACAGACAGACAGACAGACAAGAAAATAGGAGACAGACAGACAGACAGCAAAATAGGAGACAGACAGACAGACAGACGTATAAGAGAGACAGACAGACAGACAGACAGACGTATAAGAGAGACAGACAGACAGACAGAAAGACGTATAAGAGAGACAGACAGACAGACAGAAAGACGTATAAGAGAGACAGACAGACAGACAGAAAGACGTATAAGAGAGACAGACAGACAGACAGAAAGACGTATAAGAGAGACAGACAGACAGACAGACGTATAAGAGAGACAGACAGACAGACAGACAGACAGACAGCAAAATAGGAGACAGACAGACAGACAGACAGACAGACAGACAGCAAAATAGGAGACAGACAGACAGACAGACAGACAGACAGCAAAATAGGAGACAGACAGACAGCAAAATAGGAGACAGACAGACAGACAGACAGACAGACAGACAACAAAATAGGAGACAGACAGACAGACAGCAAAATAGGAGACAGACAGACAGACAGACCTATAAGAGAGACAGACAGACAGACAGACAGACGTATAAGAGAGACAGACAGACAGACAGAAAGACGTATAAGAGAGACAGACAGACAGACAGAAAGATGTATAAGAGAGACAGACAGACAGACAGACAGACGTATAAGAGAGATAGACAGACAGAAAGACAGAGTTACTTTTCAATGTGCAGCAGTGGGATTTGAACCCGGGTCTCCCACACAAAAGCTGCTTTCATGTCTTCTGCACTATATAACAATCATGTATACTGTACACACCTGTAGTATTTAACTTTAGTGTCTGTGGATGTGTTGTTATGGTTACTACCAATGACTGTTTGTAAACATGCTTTGATCTCAGTAACGAGCTGCAGCTGATCAAAATGAGACACTGCTGGTATCCACAGCCACTGAACGACCTCCGAAACAAACGCTCATACTGCCAAAATGAAAGGCGGTATCAGTCAAGTGACGAAATCATGACGACCACGAGGCCTTCCTGAACGAAATCATGTAAAATTTATATGGATAAGGTGAAAAATGTGGCCACACCGGCGATTTCAAAAAGTGGTTTGCTGTCCATTTTGCTTTGAATAGTTGACTAACTTTTGCATTGCTGTCAATGGACAATGATTCAGAACTCTTGTCATTTGGAAGCTCACAGAGCCAAAAGTATAAGTCGTATCGCACAACTGAGCAAATTGCCTGAAACTAGACAAAAATACCTACGTTTTGATGTATAAATTGTGCATGTGAAGTTAAAATTGTGGGTGTGAGAGCAATTCATAGAGAAAGATTTAAGATCATTGTTACAGAGCTACGCACTCTAGCTGGGACATCAACACTCTAAGGGAGCTGCATACACACACATTGAAAAAGCAAAAACATCCTGAAAAAATCAATAAACTTGAACAGCTTTTTCACAAAAACTGTAAAAGATATCAATCTGAAAAGCACAAGCCCAATAGCCGAATTGTTTGTGAACATTTTAAAGTTTGTTTGGTGTCTGTAGGTGAAAGTATGAAGGAGCTGAAACTTTTGGGAGCGGAAGAAGATTTGAAGGATTTGAAGCTTGCTCTCATTGACTTTAATGTTAAAATAAAATGCTTAAAAGCTGAATATTTAAAAAAGTATAAATAGTAGAAAAAAAGTTGAAGAAGTCCCATCGTCTGCTGAAAGAGCTGAATATTTTAAAATTTGAATGGTTTAAATAGCTGAAAGTATGCAGAAGTTACGGAGTGCCAAAAAACGTACGGAATAATAATAAGAAGAACAAATAAAGAACAGAATAACAATAGTTGGGAATGCTGTATAAGCATTCCCACTAACTAGAAAATGCATTTCCTGCAGAAAATGCGTGGGAATGCTGAATAGCTAAATTGCTGAAGCTAAAGTGGATGAATAGCTTAAATCCGTACGTAAAAGCTGAATTAGTGAGAATAGGTTGAAATTTCATTAAAAACAGTTGAAAAACACCACTAATGTATAAAATGTGTGCAATATTAAAAGGCTTTTTGAAAAGCTGATGCTGAACTGAATTGAATGGCTTTCAAAATCATGAATAATTATGGAAGACTTAAAAATGCTTTGAGAGAAATGCAGAAATACGAAACATTGTTTGAAAAATCTCAAATGGATAGCAGTGCACTGCTGGAAAAACTGAAAAAAGGTAAGAGCTCAAATACAGAGAGAGGAAGAGAGGGGGACAGGGAAAGGAGAGAGATAGCGAGAGAGAGGGGGAGGGAGAGAGAGACAGAGAGAGAGGGAGAGGGAAAGAGAGGGAGAAAGGGAGAGAGGGACAAAAAGAGAGAGAAAGAAAGAGAAAAGAGACAGGGAGGGAGAGAGAGAGAGAGAGAGAGAGAGAGAGAGAGAGAGAGAGGAAGAGAAAGACAGCGACTTCCAATTGCTGGAAGTTCAAATACATTGACTAAAAAGGCTAAAAGTATGAATTCTTTGTATTACTTCCAGACAGGTCTGTTGCATATAATTGTGCATGTGTGTGTGTATATGTGTGTGAGATAGAGAAAACATAAAGAAAAGAAAATAGAGAACATTATCATCAGAGATGAATTGAATAATGTACAGCAGTGGGAGTTGAACCCGTTTCTCATGTAGTATTTAACTGTAGTGTCTGTGAATGTGTTGTTATGGTTACGAGCTAATGACTGTTTCTAAACATGCTTTGATCTCTGTGACGTGTGTGTATCTGTCTGCATATGTATGTGTGTGTGTGTGTGTCAGTGTGTTTGTGTATTTGTGTATTTGTGTGAATGTGTGTGTGTGTGTGTGTGTGTGTATGTGTCTGTATTTGTGTTTGATTGTAGGTCTGCGTGTCTGTGTGTGTGAGTGAGACTGACTTTGTGTATGTGTGAGTGTATGTGTGTGTGTGTGTGAGTGTGTGTGTGTAGGTTTGGATGTGTTTGGATGTGTGTGTGTGTGTATGTTTGGATGTGTGTTTGTGTGTGTGTGTGTGTGTGTGTGCATCTGTATGAGCGTCCGAGTGTGTGTGTGTAAACCTGTGTGTGTGTGTGTGTGTGTGTGTGTGGGTGTGTGTGTATTTGTGTTTGATTGTAGGTCTGCATGTGTGCCTGTGTGTGTGTGTGAGTGAGACTGACTGTGTGTATGTGTGAGTGTGTGTGTGTGTGAGTGTGTGTCTGCATTTGATTGTAGGCCTGAATGTGTGTCTGTGTGTGAGTGAGACTGACTGTGTGTGTGACAGACAGACAGACAGACAGAGAGACAGAGAGACAGACAGACAGACAGACAGACGTATAAGAGAGACAGAGAGACAGACAGATGTATAAGACAGACAGACAGACAGACAGCAAAATAGGAGACAGAAAGACAGACAGACAGACGTATAAGAGAGACAGACAGACAGACAGACAGACAGAAAGACGTATAAGAGAGACAGACAGACAGACAGACAGACAGACAGACAGACAGACAGACAGAAAGACGTATAAGAGAGACAGACAGACAGACAGCAAGACAGACAGACAGACAGACAGACAGACAGACAGCAAGACAGACAGACAGCAAGACAGAAAGACAGACAGATAGACAGCAAGACAGAAAGACAGACAGACAGACAGCAAGACAGAAAGACAGACAGACAGCAAGACAGACAGACAGACAGACAGACAGCAAAATAGGAAACAGAAAGACGTATAAGAGAGACAGACAGACAGACAGAAAGACGTATAAGAGAGACAGACAGACAGACAGAAAGACGTATAAGAGAGACAGACAGACAGACAGAAAGACGTATAAGAGAGACAGACAGACAGACAGAAAGACGTACAGACGTATAAGAGAGACAGACAGACAGACAGACAGACAGCAAAATAGGAGACAGAAAGACAGACAGCAAAATAGGAGACAGAAAGACGTATGAGACAGACAGACAGCAAAATAGGAGACAGAAAGACGTATAAGAGAGACAGACAGCAAAATAGGAGACAGAAAGACGTATAAGAGAGACAGACAGACAGCAAAATAGGAGACAGAAAGACGTATAAGAGAGACAGACAGACAGACAGACAGAAAGACGTATAAGAGAGACAGACAGACAGACAGAAAGACGTATAAGAGAGACAGACAGACAGACAGACAGACAGACAGACAGACAGACAGACGTATAAGAGAGACAGACAGACAGACAGACAGACGTATAAGAGAGACAGACAGACAGACAGACAGACAGACAGCAAAATAGGAGACAGACAGACAGCAAAATAGGAGACAGAAAGACGTATAAGAGAGACAGACAGACAGCAAAATAGGAGACAGAAAGACGTATAAGAGAGACAGACAGACAGACAGAAAGACGTATAAGAGACAGACAGACAGAAAGACGTATAAGAGAGACAAACAGACAGACAGAAAGACGTATAAGAGAGACAGACAGACAGACAGACAGAAAGACGTATAAGAGAGACAGACAGACAGACAGAAAGACGTATAAGAGAGACAGACAGACAGACAGACAGACGTATAAGAGAGACAGACAGACAGACAGACAGACAGACAGACAGCAAAATAGGAGACAGACAGACAGACAGACAGACAGACAAACAGACAGCAAAATAGGAGACAGACAGACAGACAGACAGACAGACAGCAAAATAGGAGACAGACAGACAGACAGACAGCAAAATAGGAGACAGAAAGACGTATAAGAGAGACAGACAGACAGACAGAAAGACGTATAAGAGAGACAGACAGACAGACAGAAAGACGTATAAGAGAGACAGACAGACAGACAGAAAGACGTATAAGAGAGACAGACAGACAGACGGAAAGACGTATAAGAGAGACAGACAGAAAGACGTATAAGAGAGACAGACAGACAGACAGAAAGACGTATAAGAGAGACAGACAGACAGACAGAAAGACGTATAAGAGAGACAGACAGACAGACAGAAAGACGTATAAGAGAGACAGACAGACAGACAGACGTATAAGAGAGACAGACAGACAGACAGACAGACAGACAGCAAAATAGGAGACAGACAGACAGACAGACAGACAGACAGACAGACAGCAAAATAGGAGACAGACAGACAGACAGACAGACACACAGCAAAATAGGAGACAGACAGACAGACAGACAGACAGACAGACAACAAAATAGGAGACAGACAGACAGACAGCAAAATAGGAGACAGACAGACAGACAGACGTATAAGAGAGACAGACAGACAGACAGACAGACGTATAAGAGAGACAGACAGACAGACAGAAAGACGTATAAGAGAGACAGACAGACAGACAGAAAGACGTATAAGAGAGACAGACAGACAGACAGAAAGACGTATAAGAGAGACAGACAGACAGACAGAAAGACGTATAAGAGAGACAGACAGACAGACAGACGTATAAGAGAGACAGACAGACAGACAGACAGACAGACAGCAAAATAGGAGACAGACAGACAGACAGACAGACAGACAGACAGACAGCAAAATAGGAGACAGACAGACAGACAGACAGACAGACAGCAAAATAGGAGACAGACAGACAGCAAAATAGGAGACAGACAGACAGACAGACAGACAGACAGACAACAAAATAGGAGACAGACAGACAGACAGCAAAATAGGAGACAGACAGACAGACAGACCTATAAGAGAGACAGACAGACAGACAGACAGACGTATAAGAGAGACAGACAGACAGACAGAAAGACGTATAAGAGAGACAGACAGACAGACAGAAAGATGTATAAGAGAGACAGACAGACAGACAGACAGACGTATAAGAGAGATAGACAGACAGAAAGACAGAGTTACTTTTCAATGTGCAGCAGTGGGATTTGAACCCGGGTCTCCCACACAAAAGCTGCTTTCATGTCTTCTGCACTATATAACAATCATGTATACTGTACACACCTGTAGTATTTAACTTTAGTGTCTGTGGATGTGTTGTTATGGTTACTACCAATGACTGTTTGTAAACATGCTTTGATCTCAGTAACGAGCTGCAGCTGATCAAAATGAGACACTGCTGGTATCCACAGCCACTGAACGACCTCCGAAACAAACGCTCATACTGCCAAAATGAAAGGCGGTATCAGTCAAGTGACGAAATCATGACGACCACGAGGCCTTCCTGAACGAAATCATGTAAAATTTATATGGATAAGGTGAAAAATGTGGCCACACCGGCGATTTCAAAAAGTGGTTTGCTGTCCATTTTGCTTTGAATAGTTGACTAACTTTTGCATTGCTGTCAATGGACAATGATTCAGAACTCTTGTCATTTGGAAGCTCACAGAGCCAAAAGTATAAGTCGTATCGCACAACTGAGCAAATTGCCTGAAACTAGACAAAAATACCTACGTTTTGATGTATAAATTGTGCATGTGAAGTTAAAATTGTGGGTGTGAGAGCAATTCATAGAGAAAGATTTAAGATCATTGTTACAGAGCTACGCACTCTAGCTGGGACATCAACACTCTAAGGGAGCTGCATACACACACATTGAAAAAGCAAAAACATCCTGAAAAAATCAATAAACTTGAACAGCTTTTTCACAAAAACTGTAAAAGATATCAATCTGAAAAGCACAAGCCCAATAGCCGAATTGTTTGTGAACATTTTAAAGTTTGTTTGGTGTCTGTAGGTGAAAGTATGAAGGAGCTGAAACTTTTGGGAGCGGAAGAAGATTTGAAGGATTTGAAGCTTGCTCTCATTGACTTTAATGTTAAAATAAAATGCTTAAAAGCTGAATATTTAAAAAAGTATAAATAGTAGAAAAAAAGTTGAAGAAGTCCCATCGTCTGCTGAAAGAGCTGAATATTTTAAAATTTGAATGGTTTAAATAGCTGAAAGTATGCAGAAGTTACGGAGTGCCAAAAAACGTACGGAATAATAAGAAGAAGAAAAAATAAAGAACAGAATAACAATAGTTGGGAATGCTGTATAAGCATTCCCACTAACTAGAAAATGCATTTCCTGCAGAAAATGCGTGGGAATGCTGAATAGCTAAATTGCTAAAGCTAAAGTGGGTGAATAGCTTAAATCCGTAAGAAGAAGCTGAAGTAGTGAGAATAGGTTGAAAAGTTTGAATGGACACGAATTTCATTAAAAACAGTTGAAAAACACCACTAATGTATAAAATATGTGCAATATTAAAAGGCTTTTTGAAAAGCTGATGCTGAACTGAATTGAATGGCTTTCAAAATCATGAATAATTATGGAAGACTTAAAAATGCTTTGAGAGAAATGCAGAAATACGAAACATTGTTTGAAAAATCTCAAATGGATAGCAGTGCACTGCTGGAAAAACTGAAAAAAGCTAAGAGCTCAAATACAGAGAGAGGAAGAGAGGGGGACAGGGAAAGGAGAGAGATAGCGAGAGAGAGGGGGAGGGAGAGAGACAGAGAGAGATGGAGAGGGAAAGAGAGGGAGAAAGGGAGAGAGGGACAAAAA
>CM042436.1:11368255-11373255 GCA_023631565.1 Gymnocephalus cernua
CAGACAGACCGACAGACAGACAGCAAAATAGGAGACAGACAGACAGACAGACGTATAAGAGAGACAGACAGACAGACAGACAGACAGACAGACAGACGTATAAGAGAGACAGACAGACAGACAGAAAGACGTATAAGAGAGATAGACAGACAGAAAGACAGAGTTACTTTTTAATGTGCAGCAGTGGGATTTGAACCCCGGTCTCCCACACAAAAGCTGCTTTCATGTCTTCTGCACTATATAACAATCATGTATAGTGTACACACCTGTAGTATTTAACTTTAGTGTCTGTGAATGTGTTGTTATGGTTACTACCAATGACTGTTTGTAAACATGCTTTGATCTCTGTAACGAGCTGCAGCTGCGGTTAAGTGTCCTGTCAGACAAGGCACTCAACTACAGACATTGCATACCTACCTCCGAAACAAACGCTCATACTGCCAAAATGAAAGGCGGTATCAGTCAAGTGACGAAATCATGATGACCACGAGGCCTTCCTGAACGAAATCATGTAAAATTTATATGGATAAGGTGAAAAATGTGGCCACACCGGCGATTTCAAAAAGTGGTTTGCTGTCCATTTTGCTTTGGAAAGTGGAATTAACTTTTGCATTGCTGTCAATGGACAATGATTCAGAACTCTTGTCATTTGGAAGCTCACATAGCCAAAAGTAAAAGTCTTATCGCACAACTGAGCAAATTGCCTGAAACTAGACAAAAATACCTACGTTTTGATGTATAAATTGTGCATGTGAAGTTAAAATTGTGGGTGTGAGAGCAATTCATAGAGAAAGATTTAAGATCATTGTTACAGAGCTACGCACTCTAGCTGGGTCATCAACACTCTAAGGGAGCTGCATACACACACATTGAAAAAGCAAAAACATCCTGAAAAAATCAATAAACTTGAACAGCTTTTTCACAAAAACTGTAAAAGATATCAATCTGAAAAGCACAAGCCCAATAGCCGAATTGTTTGTGAACATTTTAAAGTTTGTTTGGGGTCTGTAGGTGAAAGTATGAAGGAGATGAAACTTTTGGGAGCGGAAGAAGATTTGAAGGATTTGAAGCTTGCTCTCATTGACTTTAATGTTAAAATAAAATGCTTAAAAGCTTAATATTTAAAAAAGTATAAATAGTAGAAAAAAAGTTGAAGAAGTCCCATCATCTGCTGAAAGAGCCGAAGATATTAAAAGTTGAATGGCTTAAATAGCTGAAAGTATGCAGAAGTTACGCAGAGCCAAAAAACGTACGGAATAAGCAGAAAAATAAAAAATAAAGAACAGAACTAGCAAATGCATTTCCTGCAGAAAATGCGTGGGAATGCTGAATAGCTAAATTGCTAAAGCTAAAGTGGATGAATAGCTTAAATCCGTACGTAAAAGCTGAAGTAGTGAGAATAGGTGGAAAAGTTTGAATGGACACGAATTTCATTAAAAACAGTTGAAAAACACCACTAATGTATAAAATGTGTGCAATATTAAAAGGCTTTTTGAAAAGCTGATGCTGAACTGAATTGAATGGCTTTCAAAATCATGAATAATTATGGAAGACTTAAAAATGCCTTGAGAGCAATGCAGAAATACGAAACATTGTTTGAAAAATCTCAAATGGATAGCAGTGCACTGCTGGAAAAACTGAAAAAAGGTAAGAGCTCAAATACAGAGAGAGGAAGAGAGGGGGACAGGGAAAGGAGAGAGATAGCGAGAGAGAGGGGGAGGGAGAGAGAGACAGAGAGAGAGGGAGAGGGAAAGAGAGGGAGAAAGGGAGAGAGGGACAAAAAGAGAGAGAGAGAGAGAGAGAGAGAGAGAGAGAGAGAGAGACAGCGACTTCCAATTGCTGGAAGTTCAAATACATTTACTAAAAAGGCTGAAAGTATGAATTCTTTGTATTACTTCCAGACAGGTCTGTTGCATATAATTGTGCATGTGTGTGTGTATGTGTGTGTGAGATAGAGAAAACATAAAGAAAAGAAAATAGAGAACATTATCATCAGAGATGAATTGAATAATGTGCAGCAGTGGGAGTTGAACCCGGTTCTCATGTAGTATTTAACTGTAGTGTCTGTGAATGTGTTGTTATGGTTATGAGCTAATGACTGTTTCTAAACATGCTTTGATCTCTGTGACGTGTGTGTATCTGTCTGCATAATTATGTGTGTTTGTGTATTTGTGTATTTGTGTGAATGTGTGTGTGTGTGTGTGTGTGTGTGTGTGTGTGTGTGTGTGTATGTGTCTGTGTTTGTGTTTGATTGTAGGTCTGCGTGTCTGTGTGTGTGAGTGAGACTGACTTTGTGTATGTGTGAGTGTATGTGTGTGTGTGTGTGAGTGTGTGTGTAGGTTTGGATGTGTTTGGATGTGTGTGTGTGTGTGTGTGTGTGTGTGTGTGTGTGTGTGTGTGTGTGTGCATCTGTATGAGCGTCCGAGTGTGTGTGTGTGTAAACCTGTGTGTGTGAGTGTGTGTGTGGGTGTGTGTGTATTTGTGTTTGATTGTAGGTCTGCATGTGTGCCTGTGTGTGTGTGAGTGAGACTGACTGTGTGTATGTGTGAGTGTGTGTGTGTGTGAGTGTGTGTCTGCATTTGATTGTAGGTCTGCATGTGTGTCTGTGTGTGAGTGAGACTGACTGTGTGTGTGACACACAGACAGACAGACAGACAGACAGAGAGACAGAGGGAAAGACATACAGAGAGACAGAGAGACAGACAGACAGACAGACAGACAGAGAGACAGACAGAGAGACAGACAGACAGACAGACAGACACACAGACAGACAGACAGACGTATAAGAGAGACAGACAGACGTATAAGAGAGACAGACAGACAGACAGACAGCAAAATAGGAGACAAAAAGACAGACAGACAGACGTATAAGAGAGACAGACAGACAGACAGAAAGACGTATAAGAGAGACAGACAGACAGACAGAAAGACGTATAAGAGAGACAGACAGACAGACAGAAAGACATATAAGAGAGACAGACAGACAGACAGAAAGACGTATAAGAGAGACAGACAGACAGACAGAAAGACGTATAAGAGAGACAGACAGACAGAAAGACGTATAAGAGAGACAGACAGACAGACAGACAGACAGACAGACAGAGACAGACAGACAGACAGACAGACGTATAAGAGAGACAGACAGACAGACAGACAGACGTATAAGAGAGACAGACAGACAGAAAGACGTATAAGAGAGATAGACAGACAGAAAGACAGAGTTACTTTTTAATGTGCAGCAGTGGGATTTGAACCCGGGTCTCCCACACAAAAGCTGCTTTCATGTCTTCTGCACTATATAACAATCATGTATAGTGTACACACCTGTAGTATTTAACTTTAGTGTCTGTGAATGTGTTGTTATGGTTACTACCAATGACTGTTTGTAAACATGCTTTGATCTCAGTAACGAGCTGCAGCTGCTCAAACTGAGACACTGCTGGTATCCACAGCCACTGAACGACCTCCGAAACAAACGCTCATACTGCCAAAATGAAAGGCGGTATCAGTCAAGTGACGAAATCATGACGACCACGAGGCCTTCCTGAACGAAATCATGTAAAATTTATATGGATAAGGTGAAAAATGTGGCCACACCGGCGATTTCAAAAAGTGGTTTGCTGTCCATTTTGCTTTGGAAAGTGGAGTAACTTTTGCATTGCTGTCAATGGACAATGATTCAGAACTCTTGTCATTTGGAAGCTCACATAGCCAAAAGTAAAAGTCGTATCGCACAACTGAGCAAATTGCCTGAAACTAGACAAAAATACCTACGTTTTGATGTATAAATTGTGCATGTGAAGTTAAAATTGTGGGTGTGAGAGCAATTCATAGAGAAAGATTTAAGATCATTGTTACAGAGCTACGCACTCTAGCTGGGACATCAACACTCTAAGGGAGCTGCATACACACACATTGAAAAAGCAAAAACATCCTGAAAAAATCAATAAACTTGAACAGCTTTTTCACAAAAACTGTAAAAGATATCAATCTGAAAAGCACAAGCCCAATAGCCGAATTGTTTGTGAACATTTTAAAGTTTGTTTGGTGTCTGTAGGTGAAAGTATGAAGGAGCTGAAACTTTTGGGAGCGGAAGAAGATTTGAAGGATTTGAAGCTTGCTCTCATTGACTTTAATGTTAAAATAAAATGCTTAAAAGCTTAATATTTAAAAAAGTATAAATAGTAGAAAAAAAGTTGAAGAAGTCCCATCATCTGCTGAAAGAGCTGAAGACTTTAAAAGTTGAATGGTTTAAATAGCTGAAAGTATGCAGAAGTTACGGAGAGCCAAAAAACGTACGGAATAATAATAATAAGAACTAGAAAATGCATTTCCTGCAGAAAATGCGTGGGAATGCTGAATAGCTAAATTGCTAAAGCTAAAGTGGATGAATAGCTTAAATCCGTAAGTAGAAGCTGAAGTAGTGAGAATAGGTTGAAAAGTTTGAATGGACACGAATTTCATTAAAAACAGTTGAAAAACACCGCTAATGTATAAAATGTGTCTAATATTAAAAGGCTTTTTGAAAAGCTGATGCTGAACTGAATTGAATGGCTTTCAAAATCATGAATAATTATGGAAGACTTAAAAATGCTTTGAGAGAAATGCAGAAATACGAAACATTGTTTGAAAAATCTCAAATGGATAGCAGTGCACTGCTGGAAAAACTGAAAAAAGGTAAGAGCTCAAATACAGAGAGAGGAAGAGAGGGGGACAGGGAAAGGAGAGAGATGGCGAGAGAGAGGGGAGGGAGAGAGAGACAGAGAGAGAGGGAGAGGGAAAGAGAGGGAGAAAGGGAGAGAGGGACAAAAAGAGAGAGAAAGAAAGAGAAAAGAGACAGAGAGAGAGAGAGAGGAAGAGAAAGACAGCGACTTCCAATTGCTGGAAGTTCAAATACATTGACTAAAAAGGCTGAAAGTATGAATTCTTTGTATTACTACCAGACAGGTCTGTTGCATATAATTGTGCATGTGTGTGTGTATGTGTGTGTGAGATAGAGA
>CM042436.1:11375755-11380755 GCA_023631565.1 Gymnocephalus cernua
TTTAACTTTAGTGTCTGTGAACGTGTTGTTATGGTTACTACCAATGACTGTTTGTAAACATGCTTTGATCTCTGTAACGAGCTGCAGCTGCTCAAACTGAGACACTGCTGGTATCCACAGCCACTGAACGACCTCCGAAACAAACGCTCATACTGCCAAAATGAAAGGCGGTATCAGTCAAGTGACGAAATCATGACGACCACGAGGCCTTCCTGAACGAAATCATGTAAAATTTATTTGGATAAGGTGAAAAATGTGGCCACACCGGCGATTTCAAAAAGTGGTTTGCTGTCCATTTTGCTTTGAAAAGTGGAGTAACTTTTGCATTGCTGTCAATGGACAATGATTCAGAACTCTTGTCATTTGGAAGCTCACAGAGCCAAAAGTATAAGTCGTATCGCACAACTGAGCAAATTGCCTGAAACTAGACAAAAATACCTACGTTTTGATGTATAAATTGTGCATGTGAAGTTAAAATTGTGGGTGTGAGAGCAATTCATAGAGAAAGATTTAAGATCATTGTTACAGAGCTACGCACTCTAGCTGGGACATCAACACTCTAAGGGAGCTGCATACACACACATTGAAAAAGCAAAAACATCCTGAAAAAATCAATAAACTTGAACAGCTTTTTCACAAAAACTGTAAAAGATATCAATCTGAAAAGCACAAGCCCAATAGCCGAATTGTTTGTGAACATTTTAAAGTTTGTTTGGTGTCTGTAGGTGAAAGTATGAAGGAGCTGAAACTTTTGGGAGCGGAAGAAGATTTGAAGGATTTGAAGCTTGCTCTCATTGACTTTAATGTTAAAATAAAATGCTTAAAAGCTTAATATTTAAAAAATTATAAATAGTAGAAAAAAAGTTGAAGAAGTCCCATCATCTGCTGAAAGAGCTGAATATTTTAAAATTTGAATGGTTTAAATAGCTGAAAGTATGCAGAAGTTACGGAGTGCCAAAAAACGTACGGAATAATAAGAAGAAGAACTAGAAAATGCATTTCCTGCAGAAAATGCGTGGGAATGCTGAATAGCTAAATTGCTAAAGCTAAAGTGGATGAATAGCTTAAATCCGTACGTAAAAGCTGAAGTAGTGAGAATAGGTGGAAAAGTTTGAATGGACACGAATTTCATTAAAAACAGTTGAAAAACACCACTAATGTATAAAATGTGTGCAATATTAAAAGGCTTTTTGAAAAGCTGATGCTGAACTGAATTGAATGGCTTTCAAAATCATGAATAATTATGGAAGACTTAAAAATGCTTTGAGAGAAATGCAGAAATACGAAACATTGTTTGAAAAATCTCAAATGGATAGCAGTGCACTGCTGGAAAAACTGAAAAAAGGTAAGAGCTCAAATACAGAGAGAGGAAGAGAGGGGGACAGGGAAAGGAGAGAGATAGCAAGAGAGAGGGGGAGGGAGAGAGAGACAGAGAGAGAGGGAGAGGGAAAGAGAGGGAGAAAGGGAGAGAGGGACAAAAAGAGAGAGAGAGAGAGAGAGAGAGACAGCGACTTCCAATTGCTGGAAGTTCAAATACATTTACTAAAAAGGCTGAAAGTATGAATTCTTTGTATTACTTCCAGACAGGTCTGTTGCATATAATTGTGCATGTGTGTGTGTATGTGTGTGTGAGATAGAGAAAACATAAAGAAAAGAAAATAGAGAACATTATCATCAGAGATGAATTGAATAATGTGCAGCAGTGGGAGTTGAACCCGGTTCTCATGTAGTATTTAACTGTAGTGTCTGTGAATGTGTTGTTATGGTTACGAGATAATGACTGTTTCTAAACATGCTTTGATCTCTGTAACGTGTGTGTATCTGTCTGCATAATTATGTGTGTTTGTGTATTTGTGTATTTGTGTGAATGTGTGTGTGTGTGTGTGTGTGTGTGTGTGTGTGTGTGTGTATGTGTCTGTATTTGTGTTTGATTGTAGGTCTGCGTGTCTGTGTGTGTGAGTGAGACTGACTTTGTGTATGTGTGAGTGTATGTGTGTGTGTGTGTGAGTGTGTGTGTAGGTTTGGATGTGTTTGGATGTGTGTGTGTGTGTGTGTGTGTGTGTGTGTGTGTGTGTGTGTGTGTGTGTGTGTGTGTGTGTGTGTGTGTGCATCTGTATGAGCGTCCGAGTGTGTGTGTGTGTAAACCTGTGTGTGTGAGTGTGTGTGTGGGTGTGTGTGTATTTGTGTTTGATTGTAGGTCTGCATGTGTGCCTGTGTGTGTGTGAGTGAGACTGACTGTGTGTATGTGTGAGTGTGTGTGTGTGTGAGTGTGTGTCTGCATTTGATTGTAGGTCTGCATGTGTGTCTGTGTGTGAGTGAGACTGACTGTGTGTGTGACACACAGACAGACAGACAGACATACAGAGAGACAGAGAGACAGACAGACAGACAGACAGACAGAGAGACAGACAGAGAGACAGACAGACAGACAGACAGACACACAGACAGACAGACAGACGTATAAGAGAGACAGACAGACGTATAAGAGAGACAGACAGACAGACAGACAGACAGACAGCAAAATAGGAGACAAAAAGACAGACAGACAGACGTATAAGAGAGACAGACAGACAGACAGAAAGACGTATAAGAGAGACAGACAGACAGAAAGACGTATAAGAGAGACAGACAGACAGACAGAAAGACGTATAAGAGAGACAGACAGACAGAAAGACGTATAAGAGAGACAGACAGACAGACAGACAGACAGACAGAGACAGACAGACGTATAAGAGAGACAGACAGACAGACAGACGTATAAGAGAGACAGACAGACAGAAAGACGTATAAGAGAGATAGACAGACAGAAAGACAGAGTTACTTTTTAATGTGCAGCAGTGGGATTTGAACCCGGGTCTCCCACACAAAAGCTGCTTTCATGTCTTCTGCACTATATAACAATCATGTGTAGTGTACACACCTGTAGTATTTAACTTTAGTGTCTGTGAATGTGTTGTTATGGTTACTACCAATGACTGTTTGTAAACATGCTTTGATCTCAGTAACGAGCTGCAGCTGCTCAAACTGAGACACTGCTGGTATCCACAGCCACTGAACGACCTCCGAAACAAACGCTCATACTGCCAAAATGAAAGGCGGTATCAGTCAAGTGACGAAATCATGACGACCACGAGGCCTTCCTGAACGAAATCATGTAAAATTTATATGGATAAGGTGAAAAATGTGGCCACACCGGCGATTTCAAAAAGTGGTTTGCTGTCCATTTTGCTTTGGAAAGTGGAGTAACTTTTGCATTGCTGTCAATGGACAATGATTCAGAACTCTTGTCATTTGGAAGCTCACATAGCCAAAAGTAAAAGTCGTATCGCACAACTGAGCAAATTGCCTGAAACTAGACAAAAATACCTACGTTTTGATGTATAAATTGTGCATGTGAAGTTAAAATTGTGGGTGTGAGAGCAATTCATAGAGAAAGATTTAAGATCATTGTTACAGAGCTACGCACTCTAGCTGGGACATCAACACTCTAAGGGAGCTGCATACACACACATTGAAAAAGCAAAAACATCCTGAAAAAATCAATAAACTTGAACAGCTTTTTCACAAAAACTGTAAAAGATATCAATCTGAAAAGCACAAGCCCAATAGCCGAATTGTTTGTGAACATTTTAAAGTTTGTTTGGTGTCTGTAGGTGAAAGTATGAAGGAGCTGAAACTTTTGGGAGCGGAAGAAGATTTGAAGGATTTGAAGCTTGCTCTCATTGACTTTAATGTTAAAATAAAATGCTTAAAAGCTTAATATTTAAAAAAGTATAAATAGTAGAAAAAAAGTTGAAGAAGTCCCATCATCTGCTGAAAGAGCTGAAGACTTTAAAAGTTGAATGGTTTAAATAGCTGAAAGTATGCAGAAGTTACGGAGAGCCAAAAAACGTACGGAATAATAAGAAGAAGAACTAGAAAATGCATTTCCTGCAGAAAATGCGTGGGAATGCTGAATAGCTAAATTGCTAAAGCTAAAGTGGATGAATAGCTTAAATCCGTAAGTAGAAGCTGAAGTAGTGAGAATAGGTGGAAAAGTTTGAATGGACACGAATTTCATTAAAAACAGTTGAAAAACACCGCTAATGTATAAAATGTGTGCAATATTAAAAGGCTTTTTGAAAAGCTGATGCTGAACTGAATTGAATGGCTTTCAAAATCATGAATAATTATGGAAGACTTAAAATTGCTTTGAGAGAAATGCAGAAATACGAAACATTGTTTGAAAAATCTCAAATGGATAGCAGTGCACTGCTGGAAAAACTGAAAAAAGCTAAGAGCTCAAATACAGAGAGAGGAAGAGAGGGGGACAGGGAAAGGAGAGAGATAGCGAGAGAGAGGGGGAGGGAGAGAGAGACAGAGAGAGAGGGAGAGGGAAAGAGAGGGAGAATGGGAGAGAGGGACAAAAAGAGAGAGAGAAAGAAAGAGAAAAGAGACAGGGAGAGAGAGAGAGATAGAGAAAGAGAGGAAGAGAAAGACAGCGACTTCCAATTGCTGGAAGTTCAAATACATTGACTAAAAAGGCTGAAAGTATGAATTCTTTGTATTACTACCAGACAGGTCTGTTGCATATAATTGTGCATGTGTGTGTGTATGTGTGTGTGAGATAGAGAAAACATAAAGAAAAGAAAATAGAGAACATTATCATCAGAGATGAATTGAATAATGTGCAGCAGTGGGAGTTGAACCCGGTTCTCATGTAGTATTTAACTGTAGTGTCTGTGAATGTGTTGTTATGGTTACGAGCTAATGACTGTTTCTAAACATGCTTTGATCTCTGTGACGTGTGTGTGTGTATCTGTCTGCATATGAATGTGTGTGTGTGTGTGTGTCAGTGTGTTTGTGTATATGTGTATTTGTGTGAATGTGTGTGTGTGTGTGTGTGTGTGTGTATGTGTCTGTATTTGTGTTTGATTGTAGGTCTGCGTGTCTGTGTGTGTGAGTGAGACTGACTTTGTGTATGTGTGAGTGTATGTGTGTGTGTGTGTGTGTGAGTGTGT
>CM042436.1:11383255-11393255 GCA_023631565.1 Gymnocephalus cernua
AAGAGAGACAGACAGACAGACAGACAGAAAGACGTATAAGAGAGACAGACAGACAGAAAGACGTATAAGAGAGACAGACAGACAGACAGACAGACGTATAAGAGAGACAGACAGACAGACAGACAGACGTATAAGAGAGACAGACAGACAGACAGACAGACAGACAGCAAAATAGGAGACAGACAGACAGCAAAATAGGAGACAGAAAGACGTATAAGAGAGACAGACAGACAGCAAAATAGGAGACAGAAAGACGTATAAGAGAGACAGACAGACAGACAGAAAGACGTATAAGAGACAGACAGACAGAAAGACGTATAAGAGAGACAAACAGACAGACAGAAAGACGTATAAGAGAGACAGACAGACAGACAGACAGAAAGACGTATAAGAGAGACAGACAGACAGACAGAAAGACGTATAAGAGAGACAGACAGACAGACAGACAGACGTATAAGAGAGACAGACAGACAGACAGACAGACAGACAGACAGCAAAATAGGAGACAGACAGACAGACAGACAGACAGACAAACAGACAGCAAAATAGGAGACAGACAGACAGACAGACAGACAGACAGCAAAATAGGAGACAGACAGACAGACAGCAAAATAGGAGACAGAAAGACGTATAAGAGAGACAGACAGACAGACAGAAAGACGTATAAGAGAGACAGACAGACAGACAGAAAGACGTATAAGAGAGACAGACAGACAGACAGAAAGACGTATAAGAGAGACAGACAGACAGACGGAAAGACGTATAAGAGAGACAGACAGAAAGACGTATAAGAGAGACAGACAGACAGACAGAAAGACGTATAAGAGAGACAGACAGACAGACAGAAAGACGTATAAGAGAGACAGACAGACAGACAGAAAGACGTATAAGAGAGACAGACAGACAGACAGACGTATAAGAGAGACAGACAGACAGACAGACAGACAGACAGCAAAATAGGAGACAGACAGACAGACAGACAGACAGACAGACAGACAGCAAAATAGGAGACAGACAGACAGACAGACAGACAGACAGCAAAATAGGAGACAGACAGACAGACAGACAGACAGACAGACAACAAAATAGGAGACAGACAGACAGACAGCAAAATAGGAGACAGACAGACAGACAGACGTATAAGAGAGACAGACAGACAGACAGACAGACGTATAAGAGAGACAGACAGACAGACAGAAAGACGTATAAGAGAGACAGACAGACAGACAGAAAGACGTATAAGAGAGACAGACAGACAGACAGAAAGACGTATAAGAGAGACAGACAGACAGACAGAAAGACGTATAAGAGAGACAGACAGACAGACAGACGTATAAGAGAGACAGACAGACAGACAGACAGACAGACAGCAAAATAGGAGACAGACAGACAGACAGACAGACAGACAGACAGACAGCAAAATAGGAGACAGACAGACAGACAGACAGACAGACAGCAAAATAGGAGACAGACAGACAGCAAAATAGGAGACAGACAGACAGACAGACAGACAGACAGACAACAAAATAGGAGACAGACAGACAGACAGCAAAATAGGAGACAGACAGACAGACAGACGTATAAGAGAGACAGACAGACAGACAGACAGACGTATAAGAGAGACAGACAGACAGACAGACAGACAGACAGCAAAATAGGAGACAGACAGACAGCAAAATAGGAGACAGAAAGACGTATAAGAGAGACAGACAGACAGCAAAATAGGAGACAGAAAGACGTATAAGAGAGACAGACAGACAGACAGAAAGACGTATAAGAGACAGACAGACAGAAAGACGTATAAGAGAGACAAACAGACAGACAGAAAGACGTATAAGAGAGACAGACAGACAGACAGACAGAAAGACGTATAAGAGAGACAGACAGACAGACAGAAAGACGTATAAGAGAGACAGACAGACAGACAGACAGACGTATAAGAGAGACAGACAGACAGACAGACAGACAGACAGACAGCAAAATAGGAGACAGACAGACAGACAGACAGACAGACAAACAGACAGCAAAATAGGAGACAGACAGACAGACAGACAGACAGACAGCAAAATAGGAGACAGACAGACAGACAGACAGCAAAATAGGAGACAGAAAGACGTATAAGAGAGACAGACAGACAGACAGAAAGACGTATAAGAGAGACAGACAGACAGACAGAAAGACGTATAAGAGAGACAGACAGACAGACAGAAAGACGTATAAGAGAGACAGACAGACAGACGGAAAGACGTATAAGAGAGACAGACAGAAAGACGTATAAGAGAGACAGACAGACAGACAGAAAGACGTATAAGAGAGACAGACAGACAGACAGAAAGACGTATAAGAGAGACAGACAGACAGACAGAAAGACGTATAAGAGAGACAGACAGACAGACAGACGTATAAGAGAGACAGACAGACAGACAGACAGACAGACAGCAAAATAGGAGACAGACAGACAGACAGACAGACAGACAGACAGACAGCAAAATAGGAGACAGACAGACAGACAGACAGACAGACAGCAAAATAGGAGACAGACAGACAGACAGACAGACAGACAACAAAATAGGAGACAGACAGACAGACAGCAAAATAGGAGACAGACAGACAGACAGACGTATAAGAGAGACAGACAGACAGACAGACAGACGTATAAGAGAGACAGACAGACAGACAGAAAGACGTATAAGAGAGACAGACAGACAGACAGAAAGACGTATAAGAGAGACAGACAGACAGACAGAAAGACGTATAAGAGAGACAGACAGACAGACAGAAAGACGTATAAGAGAGACAGACAGACAGACAGACGTATAAGAGAGACAGACAGACAGACAGACAGACAGACAGACAGCAAAATAGGAGACAGACAGACAGACAGACAGACAGACAGACAGACAGCAAAATAGGAGACAGACAGACAGACAGACAGACAGACAGCAAAATAGGAGACAGACAGACAGCAAAATAGGAGACAGACAGACAGACAGACAGACAGACAGACAACAAAATAGGAGACAGACAGACAGACAGCAAAATAGGAGACAGACAGACAGACAGACCTATAAGAGAGACAGACAGACAGACAGACAGACGTATAAGAGAGACAGACAGACAGACAGAAAGACGTATAAGAGAGACAGACAGACAGACAGAAAGATGTATAAGAGAGACAGACAGACAGACAGACAGACGTATAAGAGAGATAGACAGACAGAAAGACAGAGTTACTTTTCAATGTGCAGCAGTGGGATTTGAACCCGGGTCTCCCACACAAAAGCTGCTTTCATGTCTTCTGCACTATATAACAATCATGTATACTGTACACACCTGTAGTATTTAACTTTAGTGTCTGTGGATGTGTTGTTATGGTTACTACCAATGACTGTTTGTAAACATGCTTTGATCTCAGTAACGAGCTGCAGCTGATCAAAATGAGACACTGCTGGTATCCACAGCCACTGAACGACCTCCGAAACAAACGCTCATACTGCCAAAATGAAAGGCGGTATCAGTCAAGTGACGAAATCATGACGACCACGAGGCCTTCCTGAACGAAATCATGTAAAATTTATATGGATAAGGTGAAAAATGTGGCCACACCGGCGATTTCAAAAAGTGGTTTGCTGTCCATTTTGCTTTGAATAGTTGACTAACTTTTGCATTGCTGTCAATGGACAATGATTCAGAACTCTTGTCATTTGGAAGCTCACAGAGCCAAAAGTATAAGTCGTATCGCACAACTGAGCAAATTGCCTGAAACTAGACAAAAATACCTACGTTTTGATGTATAAATTGTGCATGTGAAGTTAAAATTGTGGGTGTGAGAGCAATTCATAGAGAAAGATTTAAGATCATTGTTACAGAGCTACGCACTCTAGCTGGGACATCAACACTCTAAGGGAGCTGCATACACACACATTGAAAAAGCAAAAACATCCTGAAAAAATCAATAAACTTGAACAGCTTTTTCACAAAAACTGTAAAAGATATCAATCTGAAAAGCACAAGCCCAATAGCAGAATTGTTTGTGAACATTTTAAAGTTTGTTTGGTGTCTGTAGGTGAAAGTATGAAGGAGCTGAAACTTTTGGGAGCGGAAGAAGATTTGAAGGATTTGAAGCTTGCTCTCATTGACTTTAATGTTAAAATAAAATGCTTAAAAGCTGAATATTTAAAAAAGTATAAATAGTAGAAAAAAGTTGAAGAAGTCCCATCGTCTGCTGAAAGAGCTGAATATTTTAAAATTTGAATGGTTTAAATAGCTGAAAGTATGCAGAAGTTACGGAGTGCCAAAAAACGTACGGAATAATAATAATAAGAAAAAACTAGAAAATGCATTTCCTGCAGAAAATGCGTGGGAATGCTGAATAGCTAAATTGCTAAAGCTAAAGTGGATGAATAGCTTAAATCCGTAAGTAGAAGCTGAAGTAGTGAGAATAGGTTGAAAAGTTTGAATGGACACGAATTTCATTAAAAACAGTTGAAAAACACCGCTAATGTATAAAATGTGTCTAATATTAAAAGGCTTTTTGAAAAGCTGATGCTGAACTGAATTGAATGGCTTTCAAAATCATGAATAATTATGGAAGACTTAAAAATGCTTTGAGAGAAATGCAGAAATACGAAACATTGTTTGAAAAATCTCAAATGGATAGCAGTGCACTGCTGGAAAAACTGAAAAAAGGTAAGAGCTCAAATACAGAGAGAGGAAGAGAGGGGGACAGGGAAAGGAGAGAGATGGCGAGAGAGAGGGGAGGGAGAGAGAGACAGAGAGAGAGGGAGAGGGAAAGAGAGGGAGAAAGGGAGAGAGAGAGAGAGAGTGAGAGAGACAGCGACTTCCAATACAAAAATACATTTACTAAAAAGGCTGAAAGTATGAATTCTTTGTATTACTTCCAGACAGGTCTGTTGCATATAATTGTGCATGTGTGTGTGTATGTGTGTGTGAGATAGAGAAAACATAAAGAAAAGAAAATAGAGAACATTATCATCAGAGATGAATTGAATAATGAGCAGCAGTGGGAGTTGAACCCGGTTCTCATGTAGTATTTAACTGTAGTGTCTGTGAATGTGTTGTTATGGTTACGAGCTAATGACTGTTTTTAAACATGCTTTGATCTCTGTGACGTGTGTGTATCTGTCTGCATAATTATGTGTGTTTGTGTATTTGTGTATTTGTGTGAATGTGTGTGTGTGTGTGTGTGTGTGTGTGTGTGTGTGTGTGTGAGTGTATGTGTCTGTATTTGTGTTTGATTGTAGGTCTGCGTGTCTGTGTGTGTGAGTGAGACTGACTTTGTGTATGTGTGAGTGTATGTGTGTGTGTGTGTGAGTGTGTGTAGGTTTGGATGTGTTTGGATGTGTGTGTGTGTGTGTGTGTGTGTGTGTGTGTGTGTGTGTGTGTGTGTGTGTGTGTGTGTGTGTGTGTGTGTGTGCATCTGTATGAGCGTCCGAGTGTGTGTGTGTGTAAACCTGTGTGTGTGAGTGTGTGTGTGGGTGTGTGTGTATTTGTGTTTGATTGTAGGTCTGCATGTGTGCCTGTGTGTGTGTGAGTGAGACTGACTGTGTGTATGTGTAAGTGTGTGTGTGTGTGTGAGTGTGTGTCTGCATTTGATTGTAGGTCTGCATGTGTGTCTGTGTGTGAGTGAGACTGACTGTGTGTGTGACACACAGACAGACAGACAGACAGACAGAGAGACAGAGAGACAGACAGACAGAGAGACAGAGAGACAGACAGAGAGACAGAGAGACAGACAGACAGACAGACAGACAGACAGACAGACACACAGACAGACAGACAGACGTATAAGAGAGACAGACAGACATATAAGAGAGACAGACAGACAGACAGACAGACAGACGTATAAGAGAGACAGACAGACGTATAAGAGAGACAGACAGACAGAAAGACAGACAGACAGACGTATAAGAGAGACAGACAGACAGACAGAAAGACGTATAAGAGACAGACAGACAGACAGACAGAATGACGTATAAGAGAGACAGACAGACAGCAAGACAGACAGACAGACAGCAAGACAGAAAGACAGACAGACAGACAGACAGACAGCAAGACAGACAGACAGACAGACAGCAAAATAGGAGACAGAAAGACGTATAAGAGAGACAGACAGAAAGACGTATAAGAGAGACAGACAGACAGACAGAAAGACGTATAAGAGAGACAGACAGACAGACAGAAAGACGTATAAGAGAGACAGACAGACAGACAGAAAGACGTATAAGAGAGACAGACAGACAGAAAGATGTATAAGAGAGACAGACAGACAGACAGACAGACGTATAAGAGAGACAGACAGACAGACAGACAGACAGACAGACAGACAGACGTATAAGAGAGACAGACAGACAGAAAGACGTATAAGAGAGATAGACAGACAGAAAGACAGAGTTACTTTTCAATGTGCAGCAGTGGGATTTGAACCCGGGTCTCCCACACAAAAGCTGCTTTCATGTCTTCTGCACTATATAACAATCATGTATAGTGTACACACCTGTAGTATTTAACTTTAGTGTCTGTGAATGTGTTGTTATGGTTACTACCAATGACTGTTTGTAAACATGCTTTGATCTCAGTAACGAGCTGCAGCTGCTCAAACTGAGACACTGCTGGTATCCACAGCCACTGAACGACCTCCGAAACAAACGCTCATACTGCCAAAATGAAAGGCGGTATCAGTCAAGTGACGAAATCATGACGACCACGAGGCCTTCCTGAACGAAATCATGTAAAATTTATATGGATAAGGTGAAAAATGTGGCCACACCGGCGATTTCAAAAAGTGGTTTGCTGTCCATTTTGCTTTGAATAGTTGACTAACTTTTGCATTGCTGTCAATGGACAATGATTCAGAACTCTTGTCATTTGGAAGGTCACAGAGCCAAAAGTATAAGTCGTATCGCACAACTGAGCAAATTGCCTGAAACTAGACAAAAATACCTACGTTTTGATGTATAAATTGTGCATGTGAAGTTAAAATTGTGGGTGTGAGAGCAATTCATAGAGAAAGATTTAAGATCATTGTTACAGAGCTACGCACTCTAGCTGGGACATCAACACTCTAAGGGAGCTGCATACACACACATTGAAAAAGCAAAAACATCCTGAAAAAATCAATAAACTTGAACAGCTTTTTCACAAAAACTGTAAAAGATATCAATCTGAAAAGCACAAGCCCAATAGCCGAATTGTTTGTGAACATTTTAAAGTTTGTTTGGTGTCTGTAGGTGAAAGTATGAAGGAGCTGAAACTTTTGGGAGCGGAAGAAGATTTGAAGGATTTGAAGCTTGCTCTCATTGACTTTAATGTTAAAATAAAATGCTTAAAAGCTGAATATTTAAAAAAGTATAAATAGTAGAAAAAAAGTTGAAGAAGTCCCATCATCTGCTGAAAGAGCTGAAGACTTTAAAAGTTGAATGGTTTAAATAGCTGAAAGTATGCAGAAGTTACGGAGAGCCAAAAAACGTACGGAATAATAAGAAGAAAAAATAAAGAACAGAATAACAATAGTTGGGAATGCTGTATAAGCATTCCCACTAATAAAGAACAGAATAACAATAGTTGGGAATGCTGTATAAGCATTCCCACTAACTAGAAAATGCATTTCCTGCAGAAAATGCGTGGGAATGCTGAATAGCTAAATTGCTAAAGCTAAAGTGGATGAATAGCTTAAATCCGCAAGAAGAAGCTGAAGTAGTGAGAACAGGTTGAAAACTTTGAATGGACATGAATTTCATTAAAAACAGTTGAAAAACACCACGAATGTATACAATGTGTGCCATATTAAGAGGTTTTTCGAAAAGCTGAATTGCTAAAGCTAAGCTGGATGAATAGCTTAAATCTGTAAGAACAAGTTGAAGTGATGAGAATAGTTGGAAAAGTAGTACGGACAGACAGAGAGAGAGAGACTGGTAAGAGAAGCAGACAGACAGACAGACAGACAGACAGACAGACAGACAGAAAGAGAGAGTCGAAAAGAGAGACAGCCAGACAGCGAGACAGCAAGACAGAAAGAGACAGAGACAGACAGACAGAAAGAGAGACGGGTAAGAGAAGCAGACAGACCAACAGAGAGAGAAACGTGTAAGAGAGCCAGACAGACAGACAGACAGAGGGAGAGATGGGTAAGAAAGGCAGACAGACAGAGGGAGAGATGGGTAAGAAAGGCAGACAGACAGAGGGAGAGATGGGTAAGAAAGGCAGACAGACAGAGGGAGAGATGGGTAAGAAAGACAGACAGACAGACAGAGGGAGAGATGGGTAAGAAAGGCAGACAGACAGAGGGAGAGATGGGTAAGAAAGAAAGACAGACAGACAGACAGAGGGAGAGATGGGTAAGAAAGGCAGACAGACAGAGGGAGAGATGGGTAAGAAAGGCAGACAGACAGAGGGAGAGATGGGTAAGAAAGACAGACAGACAGAGGGAGAGATGGGTAAGAAAGACAGACAGACAGACAGACAGACAGAGGGAGAGATGGGTAAGAAAGGCAGACAGACAGACAGACAGACAGACAGAGGGAGAGATGGGTAAGAAAGGCAGACAGACAGAGGGAGAGATGGGTAAGAAAGGCAGACAGACAGAGGGAGAGATGGGTAAGAAAGACAGACAGACAGAGGGAGAGATGGGTAAGAAAGACAGACAAACAGAGGGAGAGATGGGTAAGAAAGACAGACAGACAGACAGACAGACAGAGGGAGAGATGGGTAAGAAAGGCAGACAGACAGACAGACAGACAGAGGGAGAGATGGGTAAGAAAGGCAGACAGACAGACAGACAGACAGAGGGAGAGATGGGTAAGAAACGCAAACAGACAGACAGAGGGAGAGATGGGTAAGAAAGGCAAACAGACAGACAGAGGGAGAGATGGGTAAGAAAGGCAAACAGACAGACAGAGGGAGAGATGGGTAAGAAAGGCAGACAGACAGAGAGAGGGAGAGATGCTTTCATGTCTTCTGCACTATATAACAATCATGTATAGTGTACACACCTGTAGTATTTAACTTTAGTGTCTGTGAACGTGTTGTTATGGTTACTACCAATGACTGTTTGTAAACATGCTTTGATCTCTGTAACGAGCTGCAGCTGCTCAAACTGAGACACTGCTGGTATCCACAGCCACTGAACGACCTCCGAAACAAACGCTCATACTGCCAAAATGAAAGGCGGTATCAGTCAAGTGACGAAATCATGACGACCACGAGGCCTTCCTGAACGAAATCATGTAAAATTTATATGGATAAGGTGAAAAATGTGGCCACACCGGCGATTTCAAAAAGTGGTTTGCTGTCCATTTTGCTTTGAAAAGTTGACTAACTTTTGCATTGCTGTCAATGGACAATGATTCAGAACTCTTGTCATTTGGAAGCTCACAGAGCCAAAAGTATAAGTCGTATCGCACAACTGAGCAAATTGCCTGAAACTAGACAAAAATACCTACGTTTTGATGTATAAATTGTGCATGTGAAGTTAAAATTGTGGGTGTGAGAGCAATTCATAGAGAAAGATTTAAGATCATTGTTACAGAGCTACGCACTCTAGCTGGGACATCAACACTCTAAGGGAGCTGCATACACACACATTGAAAAAGCAAAAACATCCTGAAAAAATCAATAAACTTGAACAGCTTTTTCACAAAAACTGTAAAAGATATCAATCTGAAAAGCACAAGCCCAATAGCCGAATTGTTTGTGAACATTTTAAATTTTGTTTGGTGTCTGTAGGTGAAAGTATGAAGGAGCTGAAACTTTTGGGAGCGGAAGAAGATTTGAAGGATTTGAAGCTTGCTCTCATTGACTTTAATGTTAAAATAAAATGCTTAAAAGCTTAATATTTAAAAAAGTATAAATAGTAGAAAAAAAGTTGAAGAAGTCCCATCATCTGCTGAAAGAGCTGAATATTTTAAAATTTGAATGGTTTAAATAGCTGAAAGTATGCAGAAGTTACGGAGTGCCAAAAAACGTACGGAATAATAAGAAG
>CM042436.1:11398255-11648255 GCA_023631565.1 Gymnocephalus cernua
AGTGCACTGCTGGAAAAACTGAAAAAAGGTAAGAGCTCAAATACAGAGAGAGGAAGAGAGGGGGACAGGGAAAGGAGAGAGATAGCAAGAGAGAGGGGGAGGGAGAGAGAGACAGAGAGAGAGGGAGAGGGAAAGAGAGGGAGAAAGGGAGAGAGGGACAAAAAGAGAGAGAGAGAGAGAGAGAGAGAGAGAGACAGCGACTTCCAATTGCTGGAAGTTCAAATACATTTACTAAAAAGGCTGAAAGTATGAATTCTTTGTATTACTTCCAGACAGGTCTGTTGCATATAATTGTGCATGTGTGTGTGTATGTGTGTGTGAGATAGAGAAAACATAAAGAAAAGAAAATAGAGAACATTATCATCAGAGATGAATTGAATAATGTGCAGCAGTGGGAGTTGAACCCGGTTCTCATGTAGTATTTAACTGTAGTGTCTGTGAATGTGTTGTTATGGTTACGAGATAATGACTGTTTCTAAACATGCTTTGATCTCTGTAACGTGTGTGTATCTGTCTGCATAATTATGTGTGTTTGTGTATTTGTGTATTTGTGTGAATGTGTGTGTGTGTGTGTGTGTGTGTGTGTGTGTGTGTGTGTATGTGTCTGTATTTGTGTTTGATTGTAGGTCTGCGTGTCTGTGTGTGTGAGTGAGACTGACTTTGTGTATGTGTGAGTGTATGTGTGTGTGTGTGAGTGTGTGTGTAGGTTTGGATGTGTTTGGATGTGTGTGTGTGTGTGTGTGTGTGTGTGTGTGTGTGTGTGTGTGTGTGTGTGTGTGTGTGTGTGTGTGTGTGTGTGTGTGTGCATCTGTATGAGCGTCCGAGTGTGTGTGTGTGTGTAAACCTGTGTGTGTGAGTGTGTGTGTGGGTGTGTGTGTATTTGTGTTTGATTGTAGGTCTGCATGTGTGCCTGTGTGTGTGTGAGTGAGACTGACTGTGTGTATGTGTGAGTGTGTGTGTGTGTGAGTGTGTGTCTGCATTTGATTGTAGGTCTGCATGTGTGTCTGTGTGTGAGTGAGACTGACTGTGTGTGTGACACACAGACAGACAGACAGACAGACAGAGAGACAGAGAGACAGACATACAGAGAGACAGAGAGACAGACAGACAGACAGACAGACAGAGAGACAGACAGAGAGACAGACAGACAGACAGACAGACACACAGACAGACAGACAGACGTATAAGAGAGACAGACAGACGTATAAGAGAGACAGACAGACAGACAGACAGACAGACAGCAAAATAGGAGACAAAAAGACAGACAGACAGACGTATAAGAGAGACAGACAGACAGACAGAAAGACGTATAAGAGAGACAGACAGACAGAAAGACGTATAAGAGAGACAGACAGACAGACAGAAAGACGTATAAGAGAGACAGACAGACAGAAAGACGTATAAGAGAGACAGACAGACAGACAGACAGACAGACAGAGACAGACAGACGTATAAGAGAGACAGACAGACAGACAGACGTATAAGAGAGACAGACAGACAGAAAGACGTATAAGAGAGATAGACAGACAGAAAGACAGAGTTACTTTTTAATGTGCAGCAGTGGGATTTGAACCCGGGTCTCCCACACAAAAGCTGCTTTCATGTCTTCTGCACTATATAACAATCATGTGTAGTGTACACACCTGTAGTATTTAACTTTAGTGTCTGTGAATGTGTTGTTATGGTTACTACCAATGACTGTTTGTAAACATGCTTTGATCTCAGTAACGAGCTGCAGCTGCTCAAACTGAGACACTGCTGGTATCCACAGCCACTGAACGACCTCCGAAACAAACGCTCATACTGCCAAAATGAAAGGCGGTATCAGTCAAGTGACGAAATCATGACGACCACGAGGCCTTCCTGAACGAAATCATGTAAAATTTATATGGATAAGGTGAAAAATGTGGCCACACCGGCGATTTCAAAAAGTGGTTTGCTGTCCATTTTGCTTTGGAAAGTGGAGTAACTTTTGCATTGCTGTCAATGGACAATGATTCAGAACTCTTGTCATTTGGAAGCTCACATAGCCAAAAGTAAAAGTCGTATCGCACAACTGAGCAAATTGCCTGAAACTAGACAAAAATACCTACGTTTTGATGTATAAATTGTGCATGTGAAGTTAAAATTGTGGGTGTGAGAGCAATTCATAGAGAAAGATTTAAGATCATTGTTACAGAGCTACGCACTCTAGCTGGGACATCAACACTCTAAGGGAGCTGCATACACACACATTGAAAAAGCAAAAACATCCTGAAAAAATCAATAAACTTGAACAGCTTTTTCACAAAAACTGTAAAAGATATCAATCTGAAAAGCACAAGCCCAATAGCCGAATTGTTTGTGAACATTTTAAAGTTTGTTTGGTGTCTGTAGGTGAAAGTATGAAGGAGCTGAAACTTTTGGGAGCGGAAGAAGATTTGAAGGATTTGAAGCTTGCTCTCATTGACTTTAATGTTAAAATAAAATGCTTAAAAGCTTAATATTTAAAAAAGTATAAATAGTAGAAAAAAAGTTGAAGAAGTCCCATCATCTGCTGAAAGAGCTGAAGACTTTAAAAGTTGAATGGTTTAAATAGCTGAAAGTATGCAGAAGTTACAGAGCCAAAAAACGTACGGAATAATAAGAAGAAGAACTAGAAAATGCATTTCCTGCAGAAAATGCGTGGGAATGCTGAATAGCTAAATTGCTAAAGCTAAAGTGGATGAATAGCTTAAATCCGCAAGAAGAAGCTGAAGTAGTGAGAACAGGTTGAAAACTTTGAATGGACATGAATTTCATTAAAAACAGTTGAAAAACACCACGAATGTATACAATGTGTGCCATATTAAGAGGTTTTTCGAAAAGCTGAATTGCTAAAGCTAAGCTGGATGAATAGCTTAAATCTGTAAGAACAAGTTGAAGTGATGAGAATAGTTGGAAAAGTAGTACGGACAGACAGAGAGAGAGAGACTGGTAAGAGAAGCAGACAGACAGACAGACAGACAGACAGACAGACAGACAGAAAGAGAGAGTCGAAAAGAGAGACAGCCAGACAGCGAGACAGCAAGACAGAAAGAGACAGAGACAGACAGACAGAAAGAGAGACGGGTAAGAGAAGCAGACAGACCAACAGAGAGAGAAACGTGTAAGAGAGCCAGACAGACAGACAGACAGAGGGAGAGATGGGTAAGAAAGGCAGACAGACAGAGGGAGAGATGGGTAAGAAAGGCAGACAGACAGAGGGAGAGATGGGTAAGAAAGGCAGACAGACAGAGGGAGAGATGGGTAAGAAAGACAGACAGACAGACAGACAGACAGACAGACAGACAGACAGAGGGAGAGATGGGTAAGAAAGGCAGACAGACAGAGGGAGAGATGGGTAAGAAAGAAAGACAGACAGACAGACAGAGGGAGAGATGGGTAAGAAAGGCAGACAGACAGAGGGAGAGATGGGTAAGAAAGGCAGACAGACAGAGGGAGAGATGGGTAAGAAAGACAGACAGACAGAGGGAGAGATGGGTAAGAAAGACAGACAGACAGACAGACAGACAGAGGGAGAGATGGGTAAGAAAGGCAGACAGACAGACAGACAGACAGACAGAGGGAGAGATGGGTAAGAAAGGCAGACAGACAGAGGGAGAGATGGGTAAGAAAGGCAGACAGACAGAGGGAGAGATGGGTAAGAAAGACAGACAGACAGAGGGAGAGATGGGTAAGAAAGACAGACAAACAGAGGGAGAGATGGGTAAGAAAGACAGACAGACAGACAGACAGACAGAGGGAGAGATGGGTAAGAAAGGCAGACAGACAGACAGACAGACAGAGGGAGAGATGGGTAAGAAAGGCAGACAGACAGACAGACAGACAGACAGACAGAGGGAGAGATGGGTAAGAAACGCAAACAGACAGACAGAGGGAGAGATGGGTAAGAAAGGCAAACAGACAGACAGAGGGAGAGATGGGTAAGAAAGGCAAACAGACAGACAGAGGGAGAGATGGGTAAGAAAGGCAGACAGACAGAGAGAGGGAGAGATGCTTTCATGTCTTCTGCACTATATAACAATCATGTATAGTGTACACACCTGTAGTATTTAACTTTAGTGTCTGTGAACGTGTTGTTATGGTTACTACCAATGACTGTTTGTAAACATGCTTTGATCTCTGTAACGAGCTGCAGCTGCTCAAACTGAGACACTGCTGGTATCCACAGCCACTGAACGACCTCCGAAACAAACGCTCATACTGCCAAAATGAAAGGCGGTATCAGTCAAGTGACGAAATCATGACGACCACGAGGCCTTCCTGAACGAAATCATGTAAAATTTATTTGGATAAGGTGAAAAATGTGGCCACACCGGCGATTTCAAAAAGTGGTTTGCTGTCCATTTTGCTTTGAAAAGTGGAGTAACTTTTGCATTGCTGTCAATGGACAATGATTCAGAACTCTTGTCATTTGGAAGCTCACAGAGCCAAAAGTATAAGTCGTATCGCACAACTGAGCAAATTGCCTGAAACTAGACAAAAATACCTACGTTTTGATGTATAAATTGTGCATGTGAAGTTAAAATTGTGGGTGTGAGAGCAATTCATAGAGAAAGATTTAAGATCATTGTTACAGAGCTACGCACTCTAGCTGGGACATCAACACTCTAAGGGAGCTGCATACACACACATTGAAAAAGCAAAAACATCCTGAAAAAATCAATAAACTTGAACAGCTTTTTCACAAAAACTGTAAAAGATATCAATCTGAAAAGCACAAGCCCAATAGCCGAATTGTTTGTGAACATTTTAAAGTTTGTTTGGTGTCTGTAGGTGAAAGTATGAAGGAGCTGAAACTTTTGGGAGCGGAAGAAGATTTGAAGGATTTGAAGCTTGCTCTCATTGACTTTAATGTTAAAATAAAATGCTTAAAAGCTTAATATTTAAAAAATTATAAATAGTAGAAAAAAAGTTGAAGAAGTCCCATCATCTGCTGAAAGAGCTGAATATTTTAAAATTTGAATGGTTTAAATAGCTGAAAGTATGCAGAAGTTACGGAGTGCCAAAAAACGTACGGAATAATAAGAAGAAGAAGAAAAAAGAAAGAACAGAATAACAATAGTTGGGAATGCTGTATAAGCATTCCTACTAAATAAAGAACAGAATAACAATAGTTGGGAATGCTGTATAAGCATTCCCACTAATAACAATAGTTGGGAATGCTGTATAAGCATTCCCACTAAAAATGCATTTCCTGCAGAAAATGCGTGGGAATGCTGAATAGCTAAATTGCTAAAGCTAAAGTGGATGAATAGCTTAAATCCGTAAGTAGAAGCTGAAGTAGTGAGAATAGGTTGAAAAGTTTGAATGGACACGAATTTCATTAAAAACAGTTGAAAAACACCGCTAATGTATAAAATGTGTGCAATATTAAAAGGCTTTTTGAAAAGCTGATGCTGAACTGAATTGAATGGCTTTCAAAATCATGAATAATTATGGAAGACTTAAAAATGCTTTGAGAGAAATGCAGAAATACGAAACATTGTTTGAAAAATCTCAAATGGATAGCAGTGCACTGCTGGAAAAACTGAAAAAAGGTAAGAGCTCAAATACAGAGAGAGGAAGAGAGGGGGACAGGGAAATGAGAGAGATGGCGAGAGAGAGGGGAGGGAGAGAGAGACAGAGAGAGAGGGAGAGGGAAAGAGAGGGAGAAAGGGAGAGAGGGACAAAAAGAGAGAGAAAGAAAGAGAAAAGAGACAGGGAGAGAGAGAGAGAGAGAGTAAGAGAAAGACAGCGACTTCCAATTGCTGGAAGTTCAAATACATTGACTAAAAAGGCTGAAAGTATGAATTCTTTGTATTACTACCAGACAGGTCTGTTGCATATAATTGTGCATGTGTGTGTGTATGTGTGTGTGAGATAGAGAAAACATAAAGAAAAGAAAATAGAGAACATTATCATCAGAGATGAATTGAATAATGTGCAGCAGTGGGAGTTGAACCCGGTTCTCAGGTAGTATTTAACTGTAGTGTCTGTGAATGTGTTGTTATGGTTACGAGCTAATGACTGTTTCTAAACATGCTTTGATCTCTGTGACGTGTGTGTGTATCTGTCTGCATATGTATGTGTGTGTGTGTGTCAGTGTGTTTGTGTATATTTGTATTTGTGTGAATGTGTGTGTGTGTGTGTGTGTATGTGTCTGTATTTGTGTTTGATTGTAGGTCTGCGTGTCTGTGTGTGTGAGTGAGACTGACTTTGTGTATGTGTGAATGTATGTGTGTGTGTGTGAGTGTGTAGGTTTGGATGTGTTTGGATGTGTGTGTGTGTGTTTGGATGTGTGTTGTGTGTGTGTGTGTGTGTGTGTGTGTGTGTGTGTGTGTGTGTGTGTGTGTGTGTGTGTGTGTGTGTGTGTGTGTGCATCTTTCTGAGCGTCCGAGTGTGTGTGTGTAAACCTGTGTGTGTGTGTGTGTGTGTGTGGGTGTGTGTGTATTTGTGTTTGATTGTAGGTCTGCATGTGTGCCTGTGTGTGTGTGAGTGAGACTGACTGTGTGTATGTGTGAGTGTGTGTGTGTGTGAGTGTGTGTCTGCATTTGATTGTAGGTCTGCATGTGTGTCTGTGTGTGAGTGAGACTGACTGTGTGTATGTGTGAGTGTATATGTGACAGACAGACAGACAGACAGACAGACAGAGAGACAGAGAGACAGACAGACAGACAGACGTATAAGAGAGACAGAGAGACAGACAGACGTATAAGAGAGACAGACAGACAGACAGACAGACAGACAGACAGACAGACAGACAGACAGACAGCAAAATAGGATACAGAAAGACAGAAAGACAGACAGACAGAAAGACGTATGAGAGAGACAGACAGACAGACAGACAGAAAGACGTATAAGAGAGACAGACAGACAGACAGACAGACAGAAAGACGTATAAGAGAGACAGACAGACAGAAAGACGTATAAGAGAGACAGACAGACAGACAGAAAGACGTATAAGAGAGACAGACAGACAGACAGAAAGACAGACAGACAGACAGACAGCAAGACAGAAAGACAGACAGACAGACAGACAGCAAGACAGAAAGACAGACAGACAGACAGACAGCAAGACAGAAAGACAGACAGACAGACAGACAGAAAGACAGACAGACAGACAGACAGCAAGACAGAAAGACAGACAAACAGCAAGACAGACAGACAGACAGACAGACAGCAAGACAGACAGACAGACAGACAGCAAAATAGGAGACAGAAAGACGTATAAGAGAGACAGACAGAAAGACGTATAAGAGAGACAGACAGACAGACAGAAAGACGTATAAGAGAGACAGACAGACAGACAGAAAGACGTATTAGAGAGACAGACAGACAGACAGAAAGACGTATAAGAGAGACAGACAGACAGACAGAAAGACGTATAAGAGAGACACAGACAGACAGACAGAGAGACAAACAGACAGACAGACGTATAAGAGAGACAGACAGACAGACAGACAGACGTATAAGAGAGACAGACAGACAGACGTATAAGAGAGACAGACAGACAGATGTATAAGAGAGACAGACAGACAGACAGACAGACAGCAAAATAGGAGACAGAAAGACAGACAGACAGACAGACAGCAAAATAGGAGACAGACAGCTGCTTTCATGTCTTCTGCACTATATAACAATCATGTATAGTGTACACACCTGTAGTATTTAACTTTAGTGTCTGTGAATGTGTTGTTATGGTTACTACCAATGACTGTTTGTAAACATGCTTTGATCTCTGTAACGAGCTGCAGCTGCTCAAACTGAGACACTGCTGGTATCCACAGCCACTGAACGACCTCCGAAACAAACGCTCATACTGCCAAAATGAAAGGCGGTATCAGTCAAGTGACGAAATCATGACGACCACGAGGCCTTCCTGAACGAAATCATGCAAAATTTATTTGGATAAGTTGAAAAATGTGGCCACACCGGCGATTTCAAAAAGTGGTTTGCTGTCCATTTTGCTTTGGAAAGTGGAGTAACTTTTGCATTGCTTCCAATGGACAAAGATTCAGAACGCTTGTCATTTGGAAGCTCACAGAGCCAAAAGTATAAGTCGTATCGCACAACTGAGTACTTTGGCTGAAACTAGACAAAAATACCTACGTTTTGATGTATAAATTGTGCATGTGAAGTTACAATTGTGGGTGTGAGAGCAATTCATAGAGAAAGATTTAAGATCATTGTTACAGAGCTACGCACTCTAGCTGGGACATCAACACTCTAAGGGAGCTGCATACACACACATTGAAAAAGCAAAAACATCCTGAAAAAATCAATAAACTTGAACAGCTTTTTCAGAAAAACTGTAAAAGATATCAACCTGAAAAGCAATAGCCTAATAGCTGAATTGTTTTTGAACATTTTAAAGTTTGTCTGGTGTCTGTAGGTGAAAGTATGAAGGAGCTGAAACTTTTGGGAGCGGAAGAAGATTTGAAGGATTTGAAGCTTGCTCTCATTGACTTTAATGTTAAAATAAAATGCTTAAAAGCTTAATATTTAAAAATGTATAAATAGTAGAAAAAAAGTTGAAGAAGTCCCATCGTCTGTTGAAAGAGCTGAACATTTTAAAAGTTGAATGGCTTAAATAGCTGAAAGTATGCAGAAGATACGGAGAGCCAAAAAACGTACGGAATAATAATAAGAAGAAGAACTAGAAAATGCATTTCCTGCAGAAAATGCGTGGGAATGCTGAATAGCTAAATTGCTAAAGTGGATGAATAGCTTAAATCCGCAAGAAGAAGCTGAAGTAGTGAGAACAGGTTGAAAACTTTGAATGGACATGAATTTCATTAAAAACAGTTGAAAAACACCACGAATGTATACAATGTGTGCCATATTAAGAGGTTTTTCAAAAAGCTGAATTGCTAAAGCTAAGCTGGATGAATAGCTTAAATCTGTAAGAACAAGTTGAAGTGATGAGAATAGTTGGAAAAGTAGTACGGACAGACAGAGAGAGAGAGACTGGTAAGAGAAGCAGACAGACAGACAGACAGACAGACAGACAGACAGACAGACAGAAAGAGAGAGTCGAAAAGAGAGACAGCCAGACAGCGAGACAGCAAGACAGAAAGAGACAGACAGACAGAAAGAGAGACGGGTAAGAGAAGCAGACAGACCAACAGAGAGAGAAACGTGTAAGAGAGACATACAGACAGACAGACAGAGGGAGAGATGGGTAAGAAAGGCAGACAGACAGAGGGAGAGATGGGTAAGAAAGGCAGACAGACAGAGGGATAGATGGGTAAGAAAGGCAGACAGACAGAGGGAGAGATGGGTAAGAAAGACAGACAGACAGAGGGAGAGATGGGTAAGAAAGACAGACAGACAGACAGACAGACAGAGGGAGAGATGGGTAAGAAAGGCAGACAGACAGACAGAGGGAGAGATGGGTAAGAAAGGCAGACAGACAGAGGGAGAGATGGGTAAGAAAGACAGACAGACAGACAGACAGACAGACAGAGGGAGAGATGGGTAAGAAAGGCAGACAGACAGACAGACAGACAGACAGACAGAGGGAGAGATGGGTAAGAAAGGCAGACAGACAGAGGGAGAGATGGGTAAGAAAGGCAGACAGACAGAGGGAGAGATGGGTAAGAAAGGCAGACAGACAGAGGGAGAGATGGGTAAGAAAGGCAGACAGACAGAGGGAGAGATGGGTAAGAAAGACAGACAGACAGAGGGAGAGATGGGTAAGAAAGACAGACAGACAGAGGGAGAGATGGGTAAGAAAGGCAGACAGACAGACAGACAGACAGACAGAGGGAGAGATGGGTAAGAAAGGCAGACAGACAGAGGGAGAGATGGGTAAGAAAGACAGACAGACAGAGGGAGAGATGGGTAAGAAAGACAGACAGACAGAGGGAGAGATGGGTAAGAAAGGCAGACAGACAGAGGGAGAGATGGGTAAGAAAGGCAGACAGAGGGAGAGATGGGTAAGAAAGACAGACAGAGGGAGAGATGGGTAAGAAAGACAGACAGACAGACAGACAGAGGGAGAGATGGGTAAGAAAGGCAGACAGACAGACAGACAGACAGAGGGAGAGATGGGTAAGAAAGGCAGACAGACAGAGGGAGAGATGGGTAAGAAAGACAGACAGACAGACAGACAGACAGAGGGAGAGATGGGTAAGAAAGGCAGACAGACAGACAGACAGACAGACAGAGGGAGAGATGGGTAAGAAAGGCAGACAGACAGAGGGAGAGATGGGTAAGAAAGGCAGACAGACAGAGGGAGAGATGGGTAAGAAAGGCAGACAGACAGAGGGAGAGATGGGTAAGAAAGACAGACAGACAGAGGGAGAGATGGGTAAGAAAGACAGACAGACAGACAGAGGGAGAGATGGGTAAGAAAGGCAGACAGACAGACAGACAGACAGACAGACAGAGGGAGAGATGGGTAAGAAAGGCAGACAGACAGAGGGAGAGATGGGTAAGAAAGGCAGACAGACAGAGGGAGAGATGGGTAAGAAAGACAGACAGACAGAGGGAGAGATTGGTAAGAAAGACAGACAGACAGAGGGAGAGATGGGTAAGAAAGACAGACAGACAGACAGACAGACAGAGGGAGAGATGGGTAAGAAAGGCAGACAGACAGACAGAGGGAGAGATGGGTAAGAAAGGCAGACAGACAGACAGACAGACAGACAGAGGGAGAGATGGGTAAGAAAGGCAGACAGACAGACAGACAGACAAACAGACAGAGGGAGAGATGGGTAAGAAAGGCAGACAGACAGACAGACAGACAGACAGACAGACAGAGGGAGAGATGGGTAAGAAAGGCAAACAGACAGACAGAGGGAGAGATGGGTAAGAAAGGCAAACAGACAGACAGAGGGAGAGATGGGTAAGAAAGGCAGACAGACAGAGAGAGGGAGAGATGCTGTCATGTCTTCTGCACTATTTAACAATCATGTATAGTGTACACACCTGTAGTATTTAACTTTAGTGTCTGTGAACGTGTTGTTATGGTTACTACCAATGACTGTTTGTAAACATGCTTTGATCTCTGTAACGAGCTGCAGCTGCTCAAACTGAGACACTGCTGGTATCCACAGCCACTGAACGACCTCCGAAACAAACGCTCATACTGCCAAAATGAAAGGCGGTATCAGTCAATTGACGAAATCATGACGACCACGAGGCCTTCCTGAACGAAATCATGTAAAATTTATATGGATAAGGTGAAAAATGTGGCCACACCGGCGATTTCAAAAAGTGGTTTGCTGTCCATTTTGCTTTGAAAAGTTGAGTAACTTTTGCATTGCTGTCAATGGACAATGATTCAGAACTCTTGTCATTTGGAAGCTCACAGAGCCAAAAGTATAAGTCGTATCGCACAACTGAGCAAATTGCCTGAAACTAGACAAAAATACCTACGTTTTGATGTATAAATTGTGCATGTGAAGATAAAATTGTGGGTGTGAGAGCAATTCATAGAGAAAGATTTAAGATCATTGTTACAGAGCTACGCACTCTAGCTGGGACATCAACACTCTAAGGGAGCTGCATACACACACATTGAAAAAGCAAAAACATCCTGAAAAAATCAATAAACTTGAACAGCTTTTTCACAAAAACTGTAAAAGATATCAATCTGAAAAGCACAAGCCCAATAGCCGAATTGTTTGTGAACATTTTAAAGTTTGTTTGGTGTCTGTAGGTGAAAGTATGAAGGAGCTGAAACTTTTGGGAGCGGAAGAAGATTTGAAGGATTTGAAGCTTGCTCTCATTGACTTTAATGTTAAAATAAAATGCTTAAAAGCTTAATATTTAAAAAATTATAAATAGTAGAAAAAAAGTTGAAGAAGTCCCATCATCTGCTGAAAGAGCTGAATATTTTAAAATTTGAATGGTTTAAATAGCTGAAAGTATGCAGAAGTTATGAAGAGCCAAAAAACGTACGGAAGAAAGCGGAAAAAGAACTAGAAAATGCATTTCCTGCAGAAAATGCGTGGGAATGCTGAATAGCTAAATTGCTAAAGCTAAAGTGGATGAATAGCTTAAATCCGTAAGTAGAAGCTGAAGTAGTGAGAATAGGTTGAAAAGTTTGAATGGACACGAATTTCATTAAAAACAGTTGAAAAACACCGCTAATGTATAAAATGTGTCTAATATTAAAAGGCTTTTTGAAAAGCTGATGCTGAACTGAATTGAATGGCTTTCAAAATCATGAATAATTATGGAAGACTTAAAAATGCTTTGAGAGAAATGCAGAAATACGAAACATTGTTTGAAAAATCTCAAATGGATAGCAGTGCACTGCTGGAAAAACTGAAAAAAGGTAAGAGCTCAAATACAGAGAGAGGAAGAGAGGGGGACAGGGAAAGGAGAGAGATGGCGAGAGAGAGGGGAGGGAGAGAGAGACAGAGAGAGAGGGAGAGGGAAAGAGAGGGAGAAAGGGAGAGAGGGACAAAAAGAGAGAGAAAGAAAGAGAAAAGAGACAGAGAGAGAGAGAGAGGAAGAGAAAGACAGCGACTTCCAATTGCTTGAAGTTCAAATACATTGACTAAAAAGGCTGAAAGTATGAATTCTTTGTATTACTACCAGACAGGTCTGTTGCATATAATTGTGCATGTGTGTGTGTATGTGTGTGTGAGATAGAGAAAATATAAAGAAAAGAAAATAGAGAACATTATCATCAGAGATGAATTGAATAATGTGCAGCAGTGGGAGTTGAACCCGGTTCTCATGTAGTATTTAACTGTAGTGTCTGTGAATGTGTTGTTATGGTTACGAGCTAATGACTGTTTCTAAACATGCTTTGATCTCTGTGACGTGTGTGTGTATCTGTCTGCATATGTATGTGTGTGTGTGTGTCAGTGTATATTTGTATTTGTGTGAATGTGTGTGTGTGTGTGTGTGTGTGTGTGTGTGTATGTGTCTGTATTTGTGTTTGATTGTAGGTCTGCGTGTCTGTGTGTGTGAGTGAGACTGACTTTGTGTATGTGTGAATGTATGTGTGTGTGTGTGTGAGTGTGTGTGTGTAGGTTTGGATGTGTTTGGATGTGTGTGTGTGTGTGTGTGTTTGGATGTGTGTTTGTGTGTGTGTGTGTGTGTGTGTGTGTGTGTGTGTGTGTGTGTGTGTGTGTGTGTGTGTGTGTGTGTGTGTGTGTGTGTGCATCTTTCTGAGCGTCCGAGTGTGTGTGTGTAAACCTGTGTGTGTGTGTGTGTGTGTGTGTGTATTTGTGTTTGATTGTAGGTCTGCATGTGTGCCTGTGTGTGTGTGAGTGAGACTGACTGTGTGTATGTGTGAGTGTGTATGTGACAGACAGACAGAACGACAGACAGAGAGACAGAGAGACAGACAGACAGACAGACGTATAAGAGAGACAGAGAGACAGACAGACGTATAAGAGAGACAGACAGACAGACAGACAGACAGACAGACAGACAGACAGCAAAATAGGAGACAGAAAGACAGAAAGACAGACAGACAGAAAGACGTATAAGAGAGACAGACAGACAGACAGACAGACAGAAAGACGTATAAGAGAGACAGACAGACAGACAGACAGACAGACAGAAAGACGTATAAGAGAGACAGACAGACAGAAAGACGTATAAGAGAGACAGACAGACAGAGAGCAAGACAGAAAGACAGACAGACAGACAGACAGCAAGACAGAAAGACAGACAGACAGACAGACAGACAGACAGCAAAATAGGAGACAGAAAGACGTATAAGAGAGACAGACAGAAAGACGTATAAGAGAGACAGACAGACAGACAGACAGAAAGACGTATAAGAGAGACAGACAGACAGAAAGACAGACAGACAGACAGACAGACAGACAGCAAAATAGGAGACAGAAAGACGTATAAGAGAGACAGACAGACAGACAGACAGACGTATAAGAGAGACAGACAGACAGACAGACAGACGTATAAGAGAGACAGACAGACAGACAGACAGACGTATAAGAGAGACAGACAGACAGACAGACAGACAGACAGCAAAATAGGAGACAGAAAGACAGACAGCAAAATAGGAGACAGAAAGACGTATAAGAGAGACAGACAGACAGCAAAATAGGAGACAGAAAGACGTATAAGAGAGACAGACAGACAGCAAAATAGGAGACAGAAAGACGTATAAGAGAGACAGACAGACAGACAGACAGAAAGACGTATAAGAGAGACAGACAGACAGACAAAAAGATGTATAAGAGAGACAGACAGACAGACAGAAAGACGTATAAGAGAGACAGACAGACAGACAGACAGACTATAAGAGAGACAGACAGACAGACAGACAGACAGACAGACAGCAAAATAGGAGACAGACAGACAACAAAATAGGAGACAGAAAGACAGCAAAATAGGAGACAGACAGACAGACAGCAAAATAGGAGACAGAAAGACGTATAAGAGAGACAGACAGACAGAAAGACGTATAAGAGAGACAGACAGACAGACAGAAAGACGTATAAGAGAGACAGACAGACAGACAGAAAGACGTATAAGAGAGACAGACAGACAGCAAAATAGGAGACAGACAGACAGCAAAATAGGAGACAGACAGACAGACAGCAAAATAGGAGACAGACAGACAGACAGCAAAATAGGAGACAGAAAGACGTATAAGAGAGACAGACAGACAGAAAGACGTATAAGAGAGACAGACAGACAGAAAGACGTATAAGAGAGACAGACAGACAGACAGAAAGACGTATAAGAGAGACAGACAGACAGACAGAAAGACGTATAAGAGAGACAGACAGACAGACAGACAGCAAAATAGGAGACAGACAGACAGACAGACAGACAGACAGACAGCAAAATAGGAGACAGACAGACAGACAGACAGACAGACAGACAGACAGACAGCAAAATAGGAGACAGACAGCTGCTTTCATGTCTTCTGCACTATATAACAATCATGTATAGTGTACACACCTGTAGTATTTAACTTTAGTGTCTGTGAACGTGTTGTTATGGTTACTACCAATGACTGTTTGTAAACATGCTTTGATCTCTGTAACGAGCTGCAGCTGCTCAAACTGAGACACTGCTGGTATCCACAGCCACTGAACGACCTCCGAAACAAACGCTCATACTGCCAAAATGAAAGGCGGTATCAGTCAAGTGACGAAATCATGACGACCACGAGGCCTTCCTGAACGAAATCATGTAAAATTTATTTGGATAAGGTGAAAAATGTGGCCACACCGGCGATTTCAAAAAGTGGTTTGCTGTCCATTTTGCTTTGAAAAGTGGAGTAACTTTTGCATTGCTGTCAATGGACAATGATTCAGAACTCTTGTCATTTGGAAGCTCACAGAGCCAAAAGTATAAGTCGTATCGCACAACTGAGCAAATTGCCTGAAACTAGACAAAAATACCTACGTTTTGATGTATAAATTGTGCATGTGAAGTTAAAATTGTGGGTGTGAGAGCAATTCATAGAGAAAGATTTAAGATCATTGGTACAGAGCTACGCACTCTAGCTGGGACATCAACACTCTAAGGGAGCTGCATACACACACATTGAAAAAGCAAAAACATCCTGAAAAAATCAATAAACTTGAACAGCTTTTTCACAAAAACTGTAAAAGATATCAATCTGAAAAGCACAAGCCCAATAGCCGAATTGTTTGTGAACATTTTAAAGTTTGTTTGGTGTCTGTAGGTGAAAGTATGAAGGAGCTGAAACTTTTGGGAGCGGAAGAAGATTTGAAGGATTTGAAGCTTGCTCTCATTGACTTTAATGTTAAAATAAAATGCTTAAAAGCTTAATATTTAAAAAATTATAAATAGTAGAAAAAAAGTTGAAGAAGTCCCATCATCTGCTGAAAGGGCTGAATATTTTAAAATTTGAATGGTTTAAATAGCTGAAAGTATGCAGAAGTTACGGAGTGCCAAAAAACGTACGGAATAATAAGAAGAAGAAGAAAAAAGAAAGAACAGAATAACAATAGTTGGGAATGCTGTATAAGCATTCCCACTAATAAAGAACAGAACTAGAAAATGCATTTCCTGCAGAAAATGCGTGGGAATGCTGAATAGCTAAATTGCTAAAGCTAAAGTGGATGAATAGCTTAAATCCGTAAGTAGAAGCTGAAGTAGTGAGAATAGGTTGAAAAGTTTGAATGGACACGAATTTCATTAAAAACAGTTGAAAAACACCGCTAATGTATAAAATGTGTGCAATATTAAAAGGCTTTTTGAAAAGCTGATGCTGAACTGAATTGAATGGCTTTCAAAATCATGAATAATTATGGAAGACTTAAAAATGCTTTGAGAGAAATGCAGAAATACGAAACATTGTTTGAAAAATCTCAAATGGATAGCAGTGCACTGCTGGAAAAACTGAAAAAAGGTAAGAGCTCAAATACAGAGAGAGGAAGAGAGGGGGACAGGGAAATGAGAGAAATGGCGAGAGAGAGGGGAGGGAGAGAGAGACAGAGAGAGAGGGAGAGGGAAAGAGAGGGAGAAAGGGAGAGAGGGACAAAAAGAGAGAGAAAGAAAGAGAAAAGAGACAGGGAGAGAGAGAGAGAGAGAGGAAGAGAAAGACAGCGACTTCCAATTGCTGGAAGTTCAAATACATTGACTAAAAAGGCTGAAAGTATGAATTCTTTGTATTACTACCAGACAGGTCTGTTGCATATAATTGTGCATGTGTGTGTATGTGTGTGTGAGATAGAGAAAACATAAAGAAAAGAAAATAGAGAACATTATCATCAGAGATGAATTGAATAATGTGCAGCAGTGGGAGTTGAACCCGGTTCTCATGTAGTATTTAACTGTAGTGTCTGTGAATGTGTTGTTATGGTTATGACTGTTTCTAAACATGCTTTGATCTCTGTGACGTGTGTGTGTATCTGTCTGCATATGTATGTGTGTGTGTGTGTCAGTGTGTTTGTGTATTTGTGTGAATGTGTGTGTGTGTGTGTATGTGTCTGTATTTGTGTTTGATTGTAGGTCTGCGTGTCTGTGTGTGTGAGTGAGACTGACTTTGTGTATGTGTGAGTGTATGTGTATGTGAGTGTGTGTGTGTGTAGGTTTGGATGTGTGTGTATGTGTGTGTGTTTGTGTGTTTGGATGTGTGTGTGTGTGTGTGTGTCTGTGTGTGTGTGTGAGCTACCCGTTGCTGCCGACAGTGCCAGCCCAGGCTGCTCAAGCGATATTGCTGGTAACGTTACATCCAAGGCAACTTTACAGGATGAGGAGGATCCTTCACCTTCAGGTAACAAAACTTTCAGTGACAGCGATAATAATGATGACGACGTCTATGACGAAAAAGACGACAATTCCAATGAACAACTAAGGAGTACTAGCAGTCATTCTGACCAGGGTGTTACTCTGGAAGATGACCCAGCACTCTGGCCAAAACATCTCACTGACAAAGAGCGCTGCTCAATAGTGCAGAGAGGCCCAGTTCAGAGCGAGGACGACAGAATTTATCCTAAAAACCAAGAGGGGCGAAGATTTACAAGCAGCAATTATTACCTGCAAATGAAGAATGGAGAAAAAATAAGGAGGTCCTGGCTCATGTACAGTGAAAAAAGGACTCTGTTATGTGCTTTAGACATGACAATACAGACACTCACTCACTCACACACAGACACTCACCCACTCACACACACACACAGACACATGCAAAAACACAGATGCAAAAACAGACAAGGGAAATGAAGAAATGGTCAGAAAAAAGGGAGAGCAGGAGAAAGAAGTGAAAGAAAAAAGGTAAACATTTTAAAAGGTAAGTTATTTTTATTAAAATTATGTCTCCATAATTGATCACTTATTGTCTTGTGTGTTTCTTCTCACTTTAGTAACACAAGACAGAAATCCACAAACAACATGTAGCAGCAAGCAGATCCATAAGAGATACTATCAGAGAGCCAACCAAGGTAAATGACAACCAATGGCAGCTCTTGCCTATAAAAAGACAATACATATTATTGTAGAGAGAACATTTTAAATACAATTTTACAGTGGATGCATCTGTTAAACAGAATGTTCTGTGTTTTTTTTCTTATAGATGCAACTCCAGATGTCTAGACACCATTGCTGCGTGAAGACTGCTGAAGAGAAGTTACAAGTAGGACTTTCTTAGAAAAATAAGGATTGACAAAAGGGGGGAAACAAGAGATGTAGAGGGCCCCATGTCTGTGTTTGCCTTGGGCCCCAAAATGACTAAATCCGCCCCTGTGTGTGTGTACGGGCATATGAGCGTGCGTGTGTGTGTGTGTGTGTGTGTTTGTGTATGTGTCTGTATTTGTGTTTGATTGTAGGTCTGCGTGTCTGTGTGTGTGTGAGTGAGACTGACTTTGTGTATGTGTGAGTGTGTGTGTATGTGAGTGTGTGTCTGCATGTGAGTGAGTGTGTGTGTAGGTTTGGATGTGTTTGGATGCGTGTGTGTGTGTGTGTGTGTGTGTGTGTGTGTGTGTCTGTGTGCGTATGAGCGTGCGCGTGTGTGTGTGTGTGTATGTGTCTGTATTTGTGTTTGATTGTAATTCTGCATGTGTGTCTGTGAGTGTGTCTGTGTGTGAGTGAGACTGACTGTGTGTATGTGTGTGTGTGTGTGTGTGTGTATGTGAGTGTGTGTCTGCATGTGAGAGTGTGTGTGTGTGTAGGTTTGGATGTGTTTGGATGTGTGTGTGTGAGTGTGTGTGTGTGTCTGTGTGTGCGGGCGTATGAGCGTGCAAGTGTGTGTGTGTGTGTGTTCGTGTGTGTGTGTGCACGCGCATGAGCGTTCGAGTGTGTGTCATGTTCTGTTATGTTCATATTAAAGTGTCTCTAGTTCAATTTGACTGTCTTCCAAAAATGCTGAGTCACGGTTAATAATGTCATGGTTACGATGTTTGTAAATACATTGAGGACCTCTTTCATCTCTGTGATGAGATTCCTTTGATCTGTAATCAGCAAACAATCGCAGCACCTGCGGTTAACTTGTGGCAGACTTGCATTAAAACAGTGAAAGCAACCTCCGAAACAAACGCTCATACTGCCAAAATGAAAAGCGGTATCAGTGAAATGATGAAACCATGACGACCACAAGGCATTCCTGAACAAAATGATGTACAATTTATATGGATAAACTTAAATATGTGGGCACATCGGCGATTTCAAAAAGTGGTTTGCTGTCCATTTCGCTGTGACCTGGAGAGGATTTTTAATATAGGGTGTGAATGGCGAGAAAATCAGAACTCTTGTCATTTGGAAGCTCACAGAGCCAAAAGTATGAGTCGTATCGCACAACTGAGCACATTGGCTGAAACTAGACAAAAATACCTACGTTTTTGATGTATAAAGTTACAATTGTGGGTGTGAGAGCAATTCATAGAGAAAGATTTAAGATGATTCTTACAAAACGCTGCACTCTAAGCTGTGACATCACCACACTAAGAAGCTACATACACACGCATTGAAAAAGCAAAAACATCCTGAAAAGATCACTAAACTTTAACAGCGTTTTCACAAAAACTGTAAAAGATATCAAATGACTGAGCACACCCTGAATACCTGAAGATTTTGTGAATCGTTTAAAGTTTGAATCACGTCTGTACGTGAAAGAATGTAGGAGGAGATACATTTTGAAGCAGAAGAAGATTTGAAGCTTCTTCTCATTGACTTCAATGTTAAAATAAAATGCTTAAAAGCTTAATATTTAAAAAAGTATAAATAGTAGAAAAAAAGTTGAAGTCCCGTCATCTGCTGAAAGAGCTGAAGATTTTAAGAGTTGAATGTTTTAATAGCTGAAAGTATGCAGAAGTTACGAAGAGCCAAAAAACGTACGGAAGAAAGCGGAAAAAAAAATAAATAAATAAAGAACAGAATATCAATAGTGGGGAATGCTGCATCAGCATTCCCACTAAAAATAAAGAACATAACAATAGTTGGGAATGCTGAATCAGCATTCCCACTAAAAAGAAGAAGAAAAAATAAAGAACAGAATAACAATAGTTGGGAATGCTGAATCAGCAGTCCCACTAAAAAGAAGAAGAAAAAATAAAGAACAGAATAACAATAGTTGGGAATGCTGAATCAGCATTCCCACTAAAAATAAAAATAAAGAACAGAATAACAATAGTTGGCAATGCTGAATGCATTCCCACTAATAAAGAACAGAATAACAATAGTTGGGAATGCTGAATGCATTCCCACTAATAAAGAACAGAATAACAATGGTTGGGAATGCTGAATCAGCATTCCCACTAATAAGAAGAAGCAGAAAAATAAAGAACAGAATAACAATAGTTGGGAATGCTATGCTAATGAGAATCACATCAAGGGCCAGACATGTAGAGTTTCACATACTTTAATTTTGACTGTATTATTGCATGTCTCATATACTGTAGTCTTCTCACTTACATTTTGGGCCTCATAAAGTTCAGCAAAAAAGTTGCTCAGCCAGCGACAAATACGTTGAAAAAAGCACCATAAAAGTTAGAAAAATGCTGAAAAAAGCTTCAAAATTGCCTGAAAAAGTGACAGAAAAATCAGAAAGTGCCAAAAACATCGTAAAAAGCGCCAGAAACGTCCAAAAAAGTGGCAAGACATTGACTAAAGCGTCAAATGCTGCCTAAAGCATTGGAAAAAGCACATAAACCGCAAAGTTTTTCCAAGGTTTTGGCCCTCGGGCCACGAGTTTGACACGTGATGTACGTTGTAACGTTTTTTTTTCACTATAAAGTCACTCAAAGTGGCTGCTGTTTCCTGTCAGCTCTCTCCAGCGGGCAGGGCTGCTGCTCGACTGATGCGCGCGCGCGCACACACACACACGCACACACACACACACACACACACACACACACACACACACACACACACACACACACACACACACACACACACACACCGGAGATGAGACGTACACGATGACCTAAATTGAGGACAGCTACGCAAGTGCAATGATAAGTTAAAGTCCAAAAAGTCCTTTATGAAACCGTATGAACGTGTGTGCCAGGATAGGAAATTAACTATGTAAAGATCAACAAGCCACAGCTACACAAATTTGTTCGTGCGTAATATGCGCAATATTTATCCTATAAAAATTCTTTTTATACATACCTGCCAAGTTTCGTGCTGATCGGTCGGACAGGTTTTTGATAAATCACGATTTTTCACGCCTAAAATTCTAGGCGGAAATGGGCGTGGCCTATATCAGAAGATTCAGTTTGATCCAGGAAACGCATGGATATGTGTATTTTTAATGTGCGATGTACGATTTGTAAGTTATAGGGTCAAACACGTCTTTTCTGCTATAGCGCCACCTAGTGGTGGAAGTGGGTGAATTGTTGCGCCTGAGGTCCAATCCAGAAAATGCCCCCCCCCCACCATGTATGGTTTAGGCTGTAGCAGGAGTTTTAGGCATAGAATAATAATAATGGAAACTATTTATTTATTTAGTTCAGATCAGTGCTGATATAGATGTCGAAGTTGAGGTAGCAGCAGCGGCGGAGTGGGACCAAAAAATCTACCAGGCCGCCGGATGGTGTTGCTAAGAACTAGCAATGTAGGCTACAGTATTATCTCAGACCAGCCCTTTTTGTGCAGTTGTTCGGAGTGTGCGAGAGAACAGTTCGTCAAAGGATGACACAATATGGTATAAGGTAATTTTACGTTTTTCCACCTTTTATAACAAGGGACACTTGCTCTGTCTGGGCATTTTGCGGGCTAATGCGCCCTGCACACCTCACATTTTGGCACGAGGTCTTAACACCTGCCATCATCCAGGCAAGGCTGCTGGGCCAGCTGGTGGTAATTAACGTTACTCCAGGTGATTTCTCCTTTTTCTGAACGTCTGATGTGTATCTCTGTTTTTCCTATGTCGGAAGTCTATAGATCTGAGATCAGCCTCTCACTCTCAATAACAGCCAGAGCAAGTGTCCCTTGTTATAAAAGGTGTACAAATGTCAAATTACCTTATACCATATAGTGCTTCAATTATATCAAGTGGTAAAAGGTACGATGGCCGTCCAGTTGTCGCTTCCTCTGTCTCAGAGAGAATGTGAAGTTGGCGGAGGATTTCTTGAAGACTCTCATACATAATATATATAAATAAATGTATAAATATATAAATAAATACATATAGAAATGCATAAATAAATAAATACATGTAAAAATACAGAAATATCCATTTATGTTACCAAAATGTATTTATTTTCACTATATTTCTGCATTTATTTATTTCTACTTTTATTTATTTATTTTTCCTTTTGTCATTTTTAGTCCTTCATAAACAAGACTGAAAAGGTGGAGGTAATTAAGCTGTGTGAATTGCTATCATAAAACTCTTTAGGGTTTAGTTTAGTTTAGTAGCATTAGCACAAACAAATCATACTTTCCTTGTTCTGTCAATCTAAAAAAAGGGAAATGTGTCTCCCACACTGTAAAATTAGTGTTTAGTGTTTTTGGTGGCTTCCATTTTAGTGTGCATACAAAATAACAATTAGAACTTTGATTATTGCATCAATCAATCAATTTAATATATGTCCCATGAAATCATATACAAATACAATTTCAGTAAACTCTGTTATGTCAGTTCATTTACTTTCAATTTAAGCAGAAGCACTGCTAGTACTGACTCATTACAAAAAAACATATTGAAACACTAGTTCACTTACGTTAATTGTTAAGGCCCTCTAAAAATATTTATATTAACTTACAGGAATTTATCTGATAAGTTAAGTGTGACTTTGCAGTAAGCTTAACATACTTCACACTCTTTTATGTAACTTCTTATTGAATGAATTTGATATTTTCTCTTATCGTATCAGCATAAAATAGTTACATCGACAATATGGTCAGTTGTATAGAGAGGCGAAGTCCCTCTCCTTCCGGTGGACCGCCATGGGAATTTAATTAGGAAAAAATATGAACGGTACTAAATGGGGAAAGACAAATTCACATTTCAAAGTCACATGGATGACGTCTCGCTGAAGCTACGATGTCTGTGTGTATCGTACAGGGATGTAACATTACTAACACAGGCACAGGATCTTCTCTGCTGATAAAACTTCACTGGATAAAACCATAGACTGTTAATATTCTTTTTTTACAGTCTATGGATAAAACATATCAGGTGAGATGACGTTACGTGTTGTGGAACAGCGCTAAGCTAGCTAGCGAGCAAGCTCTCCCAGCTGCGAAGTTCACAGGGGGTTGCCAGATTGCGAATGCTAAACCCAAAGTCCCACAATTTTGAATGTTCGCTAAATGCCAGACATGACTTCACAGCACAGCAGAGTTGCAAGATGCTGTTATATTAACAGTTATTAAAGCACATGCTCTCGTGGAGTAATGTACCTTTTTATAGGCTAAACGTAGCAACAACAACTGCTAAAAAAGCAGTGACCTTGCAGAGCTTTGTGCCCGACTGACAGCCACCCTTTCTCTGCTTATCGTCACTGCACTTCACCAGAGATGGAGACTCGAGTTAGAGACTCGGACTCGAGTGCGACTTAAGTCACACACACAGTGACTTCAGACTCGACTTGAGACTCGTCCTCGAAAGACTTCAGACTTGACTCGGACTCGAGCTGAGGGACTCGTGAACAATGTTTATTTTTAGGAAACGTCTGATGAGCTCGCTGTTATTCCGCTCCCTCCGTTACCTATAACCTGCCCACGACGTAACATACTACGTATCTGCTGCGTGCGGCCACACATTAGAGGACATTGAACACACATGTCGACTGCACCAGCTGCTGTGCCATTCATCGTAAGCTTTGGGTTTAATAACTTCCAAAACGACGGCCCAAACAAAAGAAGCACTCAATGCAAAATATGTGGTCTCAAGATAAAAGATTCTGGCTCAACCTCATCTAATTTTATCAGGCATCTGAAAAGGCATCCTGACAGGTCAGTAAACATGTTTAACGTTAGCTCAGCATTGACCATCTAATGTTACCGTTGCCTTGCATCTTGGTTTAGCTACGAGTTACGGGAGGTTAACTCCGACTGTCTTCCTTATGAAATATAAATGAGCGTTTGTTTAACCCTTGTATGGCGTTTTCAAAAAGTGGGGAAAAAAGTTTTTAAAAGTGTGGAAATTTTAGGTCCTGTGTACCTTTTACTCTGTCCTCATCCTGTCAGGGCCTGCTGCTAGTGTGTGTGTGTGTGTGTGTGTGTGTGTGTGTGTGTGTGTGTGTGTGTGTGTGTGTGCGTACGTGATACAACACATTATTTATTTACTTATTATTACTTATTAAGAGACTTGAGACTTGACTTGGACTCTAGCTCAGAGACTTGTGAGCATCTCTGCACTTCACCAGCTGTGTCTCAATTTATTTAAGTTCTCTATATAATTTAATGCAAGCACATGGATGTTGAATGACTGAAAATGCCAATCCCTACTAGTAGCAGTGATGAATTAGTGAAGCTCAGTGCTTGTTTCAGGAGGAAATTAGCCAACTATGCGTTCTTTTGGGCTTAAAGCTGTCTCCATATTTTAAATGCATCTCCAGTATTTACCCATTTTACTACGTCTCTGGTCATGCAACTGTTTATTTATATTATATTGGGTATTTCACACTGTTCCTTAAGGTCTCCTAATAGGGTATGCAACATTGGTTGGGCTGAAAATGTCCCAGGTGCTTTTCTGTGGGTCCTTTTGCATCTCTGTGCAATGGCTCTATTTGGAACAAGAGCCTTTCTTTCAAATATGGTATGCTCATGAATATTTAGATGAGCTGATTGGTTGAGCACCCCAATACACATACATTGGAGACGAGACAGCAGGTCTCATTTTTAGCTAGATACTAAATTCACTTCAGAGAGTTTATGTGAGAAATCAACTATATCAAGCTCAAATATGGGCCGTTTTACGAAAGTTGATGGCTAATTGCAAATTTGGTAAGATGTGTCGGACTTCAGATCCTCCATACAGTCTGACGAGACAGCGGCAGCCCGCTGCGCTCCATACCCAGAGAAAAGTCACCGTTTCTGGATTACTAGACTACCGGGACTCGAGCCTCCGCGGAGCTCTGCGGACCTGGCCGTCTGCCAGCTGTCGACATAATTACAGTATATTTACACTTAGAATTTCATCACAGCTACCCTAAAGTCTAACAAAGTGTCACTAGTGTCCGATTTCAATTTTATGCATTTATATGAATTTGAGGGCTTTAGTTAGCTGCTTGCGTCCCTTCAATCCTATGTGTAAAGTTTGCGGCTAGGTAGCTCCACTTTCGGCATAATTATAGTATATTTACTAGAGTTGAGCCGGATACTCGGCTGAAATGAGTATCCGGTACGGATAAAGTACTTTTGCCGAATACGAGTATTATACGAGTAATACGAGTAAATATCTGTGCTCGGATTGAATAAAAATCCTCATTGGGTAGCTGACTGTGTCTGCGTTCTGTGATAGGCTAGTAGTCACAGCGCCCCTCCCCTACACACGCTCTGCTCACTCACAGAACACAGAGGAGAACAGCTGTCTGTCTCTCCCTCAGTCACTCAGGTTTGCGGGTCTTTTCTGTTAACGTTTAGGGTCTCTTCAGCTTCAGGTTTGTTTTTTACTTCGGTTTGTAGTACTTATTAACCAGTAGAGTTCTGGTAAACATGGGGTTTGTAGACGAGGTGCTTGGTAGAATGCGACTCGCATTGTGTCTCTGCCTGTCGGAGATTTTTTTTCTTTTTTAAAACCTTAAGCTGGCTCTAACCAGTTTTTTTAACTTCACGCACTGAGTGTCTGACACTTTCTTGCTGTATTTTATAAGTCAATGCAGATCTTAAAAACTGCGTCGGACTATTTGATCCGTAGAACACAGTCCCCCCTCCCCCCTCTCTCTCTCTTTCTCTCTCTCTCTCTTACTCACTCACACTCACCTGGTGTAGAAATAAAAACAAAAAAAAATCACACCGATCATAAAAAAATTAAAAGTTAAAAAAGAAAGTTATGTTGAGTATGAAAACTCTTGTTCATTACCTTATACTTCATAATTGCAACTGCATGTTGCAACTTGTTCTGTATGTAGTTTATCGTGATCAAAACCATTGATCTGAAGCTCAATGCTGATGTCATGTAAATAGTTTTCTAATCAGCAATAAATATAACAATTTCTGATCAACCCATATCAATTGCGTGCTCAAAATAACATACTGGTTAAAGCCCCGCCCAAGACAAACGACCCACGTCCGGGTTAAATCCTGCCCACTTCCGGGTTAGGCCCCGCCCAGTCCGAGTACAGATACAGATACGGATAATCCATATGGTTAACAGATACAGATAATGCTGTACTTGCTCATCCCTAATATTTACACTTTGAATTCATCATCATCATCATCATCATCACGCCACTTATATTACAGCTACCGTAAGGTTTTACAAAGCTAACACTTGTGTCCGATTTCAATTTAAAGGGGTGATAGAATGCAAAACCAATTTTACCTCGTCATAGTTGAATAACAACAGTTTGGTGGGTAAATAGGACATACATAGGACCTCAAAATCCCATTGACACCTCTTTCCTCTGCAAATCTCACTATTTGAAACTGCCTCTGAAAACGGGCAAATCCCAACAAACCACCGAGTTGACATCAACTCGGTGGTTCGTTGGGATTTGCCCCTGTCCCTTATTTGGCTCAGGAGGCTTTCTTTGTCACGGCCCGAAATTTACATATACCACTGACCTGAGATCAGCTAGTCTTCTTAATCTAGGTTGCGTAGATCTCAGAAAGTTTATACATTGTTCGTCTGTTATTCCAATACTAAAATCAATTCTGAGACTTTTTTATGCGAGAAATCAACTATGTAGAGCTCAAATATGGGCAGTTTTCCAAAAATTGATGGCTAATTGCAAATTTGGTATGACAATGTCAGACATTAGAGGCTCCACAATCTGCCGTCACAGCCAGCGGCTGCCAGCCGGGTATGCTGCCTTCCCGCTCGGCCGGCCTGCCTACCTTCACAGACCCGCTATGTTCCAGGCTGTACAACGGAATACTGGCCCAGAGAAAAATGTTTAGAACGAGTAGATATCGGACAATGGAGCGGTACTTACTGTATGTAATGATGTAACGCAGCTGACTGGGAATATTTTCTCTCAGCTGTTATAGCCACGAAGCAGCCGTCTGTGTGTGTGTTCGTGTGTGTGTGTGTGCTGTGCGTTTGGCAGCGGTATGTGTGTGTATGTGTGCTGCGGGGCAGCTCTCTGTGTGTGTGCGCTAGTATGTGTGTGTGCGCTAGTGTGTGTGTGTGTGCACAACACATATGACTAAAAAGCGATGACTAAACTGTATGTCTCTGGTGGTTTGTACAGTAACAAGTTGATGAGTTTAAATGTGTCGGAGCAGAAATTAAGTTGGAAGCCGGGGATATTTTCTCCCGCGGCGCTACCGCTGTCTCTCCTACCTACACCGGCCCTGCACCCTTCTCCCCTTTCTACCTGCCTGCGCACTGTGACATTTAGTGACTTTTCAGACCCCCATAGCGATTTTTTTTTCTTCACAAAAGTGACTAGCAACAAATCTGGTAACTTTCTGTAGAAAAAGACAGCGATTTTCTGTAGAAAAGACAGTATTGTCTATTTCTCTCCTTTGTCTGCCAAATCACCTTTCTCTGTGTCTGAGCTGCAGAGCAGTAGTGGTGGGCGGATCGATCCAAATATCGATAATATCGATACCAATGTTGGTATTAATATTGATCAATACCAGTGTAATAAGATCGATACTATAGTTTTAGTTTCATCAAACAGGCGACCTGGCCGTCTGTGTAAGTGCCGCTGCTTTTAAGTGCCGCTCCTGTCACACATGCTGTCACAGCGCAGAGCAGACACACTTTGCTCCTCCTCTCCCCTCTTGTGATTTGATGTTGTACTGTCACGTGACGCAGCGGTGCCGGGCAAACAAGCAAGCCAGCAGCACACACACACAAGCAGGGCAGAGACGGAGCAGAAGAATGGCAGAGAGGAAGAGAAGCACCGTGTGGCTATATTTTCAGGCCAAAAATTAAGCTGTATAATTTGTAAGAAGGCTGTAAGATACAGTGGTAACACAACAAACCTATACAAGCATATGGAAATTCTGTCCTGGGTTTTAACTTATTAATAATCCTATGGAAAAATCACAAACCAGTTAAAGGTCATGAAAATTTATTCAGATTTAGCAATTTGATGATGCATCCACCTTAATTATTAAAAAGTATCGGTATCGTATTGGTATTGGCGATACTGGCCCTATATTTACTTGGTATTGGATCAATATCAAATTTCCCAGTATCGCACACCACTACAGAGCAGTAGTCGTTCTAAACCAACCAATCAGCGCGCAGCTCATCTAAATATTCATGACCACGTCCATATAAGGTAGAAAAGCTCTCATTCATTCCAGGGAACAAAATACAGGGTTGTATTGGAAGCACAGAACAGCACCACGACCTTTTCAGCCCAAACAATGTTATATACCCTATTAGGAGACCTTAAGGAACAGTGTCAAATACCCTATATAATCAATGTATCACCCCTTTAAGGCATTTTTGTAAATTGAGAGGTCTATTTAGGAGGAGCTGTCAGCTGCTAGCTATAGGCGTTTTCCCACTGGATAGTACTTGTACTTTTTAGGGAAAAAGTACATTTCTAAGCAGTTCTAAGAACTACTCTCCCCCAAAATCTTTTTTTCCATTTGCATTCCCACCGGCCAAGTGGCCACAGGGACTGGTGGGAGGGGTAAGGGAGTGACGCAAGCACTGCAACGGTCTTTATAGCATTGTTACTAGACCTTAGCACCACATACAGCAACAAAGCAGCATGATGGAGGAGGCCATCAGAATGTTCCTGTTGTGCCTTGCTCGGATCCTCATAACGGAGTTTGAATGGCAGAGTTTAAAGACTAGGCTGGAGTACATAACAGAGAATCACAGACAATGAACAAAAATCTTTTTTTTCCATTTGCATTTGCACTGGCCAAGTGGCCACAGGGACTGGTAGGAGGAGTAAGGCAGTGATGCAAGCACAGCAACGGTCTTAATTAAAATCAGAAGAGAAATACGCCAAACTATATAAATCTAATGTCTAAATCTATGTCATAATTTAAACAAGTCTCCCGAAGAGAAACAGGTATATATCTCTCTCTCTCTCTCTCTCTCTCTCGCTCTCTCTCTCTCTGCCTGTGGCCGTGTGTGTGCGTGCGTGATACGGTGGACCAGGCGCGTGTGGAGTTTAACGGCAAAAAGGCAGTTAACCACACGTTCCTGTTAATCTTATGATGGACATGTGTTGTGATATTTAAACAAACAACGGCGAATTAAAAGCCTTTTATTTACAAGACAAGTCTGACAGTCTGCTAGTTTACAGCGGGGCGTCCCAGGATGACAGGCCGACCTGCGAAGTATGAACTATATACTAAATCTAATGTAGTCTATATATGTCATAATTTAAACAAGTCTCCCGAAGAGAAACGGGTCTCTCTCTCTTGCTCTCCCGCCGTGTGTGTGTGTGTGTGTGTGTGCGTGTGTGTGACGGCGGACCAGGTGCTTGTGGAGTTTAAAGGTCCCATGGCATGAAAATTTCACTTTATGAGGTTTTTTAACTAGTAATCGACCGATTCATCGGATGGCCGATATATCGGGCCGATATTTGCGTTTTTTACGTGTATTTACATCGGCCGATACGCAGCTGCTGCATTCACCGATTTTCCCGGCATTATTTTCAGTCAGGCATCCTTTAGGGCAGCTATGTGTTATTGATAGAGACGCTGCAGTTCACGAGCAGACCATGCTGTGCCCCTCCCACACTAGCGGAGTGCTGCTGGAACTCTGCTCATCAAGACAACGGTAAGTTTTAAACTTTCAAAGTATCTCTTAACTGTTTGACTTAGCTGAAATACTGCCATACACTTAGCTGTTACGAACACTGATCATATAGGATTAAGTAATGACGACGTGTTTCCGTGCTACTTTTTTAGTTCAGCGAGCACCCGGCTGACACAGACACAGACACAGACACACACACACACACACACACACACACACTCACAATCTCTCCCTCTTTCCCTACTTGAAGCTGGGCGGAGTTGCCATCGCAGTCAGAGCATAATTATGACAGACATAAGTGCACGTTGTCTGGCTGAGGTTTGGACGCGTGTGTCTCTCCGAGAGAGAGGTGTGTGAAACACACACACACACACACACACACACACACACACACACACACACACACACACACACACACACACACACACACACACACACACACACACACGTCGGACAAAAGTACACCGTGTATGCCTTACGTGTGTTTACTAGAGCCGTTTGCTGACGTTATCATAATTAATCCAGTTCAATGGTGGTTGAGTTTTTCAGTCAAACAGAAGTTTGTGTGTGTGTGTGTGTGTGTGTGTGTGTGTACCTTTACTCATCTAGCAACTAAATCAACAAGTATATATGTATTGAGTTGATGTAAATTAATGCTTTTTGTTTTTATCCGATTCATCGATTAATCGAAAAAATAATCGACAGATGAATTGATTATTAAAATCATCGTTAGTTGCAGCCCTACTGTTTAAACAATCTTACTTTACATAGGCTACTTCATGCTGTTGCAGCTAGCTCAGGGGAGAGACTGTATGACACTAGGTGATACACCCTGAGACATGCACAATAAAAAATTATGCCTTCTGTATTTTTTGTACCAAACCATGATGTCTGAACCGAGGTATAAACCGAACCGTGACTTGTGTGTATCGTTCCACCCCTAGTTTCCACCACCATCTGAAGAACGGTCAAGTTTAAGTAAATTAGTTAAATCTCTATTCTAATCTGGGCCACACAGAATCTGCAGACGCAGGATATTTCTGCAGATTTTAATCTAAAATAAAACCCATAGTTTTCGCCCTGTAATATTCAAGCTTTTGCAGGGCTGGACTGGGACAAAAAATCGGCCCGGGCATTTTTGGCCCAGGAGGCCCACACCCACCGTGATTGGTCAGAGACATTCCCTGCAGACAGTCCTCTTAAAATATGCGTCCATTCTATGATATGAGTTGCCTAGTGTTCTGCGTTCATGTGATGGTTTTGGATCCTTCAAGAGGTCTCAAGACTTATCTGTTGATCTTACACTTAAATAATTAATTCATTCTTAGAGTTATGATTTGTATATTTATGGTATTTAGGGGTCCAAGCCCGAGGTTGCGAGAACCGGCGGTAGCGAAGCTACGCCGTTCGCACAGCAGGGCTGTGGAACCCTATTGGAATTGTAAGGTTTCTTATTATTATTCTTCCCTATTTTTCTTCCGCCTCTAAAACTGATACTGCAGCCTAAACCGTAAATGGTGGGAGGTTGCCGTTTTCAGGTCTGGTCCAAAACCCTGCAGGGACCTCGGACGAAAAAATTCAGCCACTTCCACCACTAGGTGGCGCTATAGCAGAAAAAACGCGTTTGGCCTTATAACTCCCAAACCGTACATAGCACAAAGAAAATGCACATATCCACGCGTTCCCTGGATCCCGATGAATCTAGTTATGTAGGTCACGCCCATTTCCGCCCCGACTTTTGTGCGTTAAAAATCGCGATTTATCGTAAACCTACTTTTTCATACTCCTCCTAGACCGTGCAACCGATTTGCATAAAACTTGGTAAGTAGCATCTATAGACCGACTTGAAAAAAAAGTTATCAAAAGAATTTTTTTCGGATGAAAATTGCGTAAATTACGCACTAATAAATTTGTGTAGCTAGCTACGAAGACACAAACGTTGCCATATCTCAGCCAAATCAAATGATATCATCGCAAATCTTTAGAGTCTTGTTTAGGTTGAGGTTCTTAGTCAAGAAAACCAATTTTATAAAATTTGGTCACTAGGGGGCGCCAAAGGTACAAAAAGTTTATATCTCATGAACGGCTAATCCGATTTTTACGAAATTTGGAGCCTACCATCTAGGCCCACTCCTGAGGCCAGGACTACAGTGGGGTACTGATTCGTCAAAGTGGGCGTGGCCTATGGGACCCAAATGGGAACCAGGTTTATATATACCACTTACACTAATGTGAGCTACTTCAAATTTACAGTGTCGATGTACAATGTTTCATCGACCTGACATACCAAATATTACCTAAGTGAACCACTAGGTGGCGCTACAATGACGTAAAACGTGTTTTTGCCTATAACTCCCACAGGCCACATCTCAGACAAGAAATATATACATGGACTTGTCCCATGTATCCATGTGAAGCTGATGATATAGGTCAAGCCCATTTGCACTGCGATTTTTTTTTGCAAAATCGTGTAAAGCGAAAAAAAAGGTTTTCGTACTCGTCCTAGGCCATGCGACCGATGTGCACGAAACTTGGTAGATACCATCTGTGTATGGAGCTGACCAAAAGTTATCAAAGGAATTTTGCTACATTACACCATTCGCACTTTACAACTAAACTAATTTGTTGTAGCTAGCCACAAAACACGAACTTTGGCATATCTCGCCCAAATTAATAGTTATCAGAAAGAAACCAGGTAGGCTTCTTCAACATCCTATTGTGAGCCTCCACACCAAATTTGGTCAAAATCGGCCGTTAGGGGGCGCTATAATTAACGTAGAGGCTTTTTCGGCAAATAAGTCAATGCATTTGAATGGGAATACTTTGCAATGTAAATATCTCTGCAGCATTAAATGCTATCATCACAAACCCTGGGAGTATTTTGTTCGTCATGCCACTCTGCAGCTTCCCACCAAATTTGGTGAAAATCGGCCGTTAGGGGGCGCTATAATTAACGTAGAGACCTTTTGGCAAATAAGTCAATGCATTTAAATATGTTTTTGCGTATAACTCCCACAGTTTGCATTGCAGATGAGAAGTTCTTAGATCTCCTTGTTCCTTGAATCCATATGAATCTGATGATACAGGGTAATCCCATTTCCACGAAGAAGTTATTTTGTAAAATCACACAATGCGCAAAACAAAGTTTTCGTACTCGTCCTAGGCCATGCGACCGATGTGCACGAAACTTGGTAGATACCATCTGTGTAAGAGGCTGACCAAAAGTTATCAAAGGATTTTTGCTACATTACACCGTTCGCACTTTACAACTAAACTAATTTGTTGTAGCTAGCCACAAAACACGAACTTTGGCATATCTCACCCAAATTAATAGTTATCAGAAAGACACCAGGTAGGCTTCTTCAACATCCCATTCTGAGCCTCCACACCAAATTTGGTCAAAATCGGCAGTTAGGGGGCGCTATAATTAACGTAGAGGCTTTTTCGGCAAATAAGTCAATGCATTTGAATGGGAATACTTTGCAATGTAAATATCTCTGCAGCATTAAATGCTATCATCACAAACCCTGGGTGTATTTTGTTCAGGATGCCACTCTGCGGCTTCCCACAAAATTTGGTGAAAATCGGCCGTTAGGGGGCGCTACAATTAACGTAGATGCCTTTTGGCAAATGAGTCAATGCATTTAAATGGGAGTAATTTGCAATAGATATGTCTCTGCAGCAGTAAATGCTATCATCACAAAACTTGAGATTATTGTTCGCCATGCCACTCTGTGGCTCTTCGCCAGATTTGGCAACGATCGCCGGGGGCGACTCGCGCCGGGGGGGACCGGCGCACGAGGCTTGGACCCCGTTCATAACTGCTTGCAGTTCTAGTTAGGGGTCCAAGCCCGAGGTTGCGAGAACCGGCGGTAGCGAAGCTACGCCGTTCGCACAGCAGGGCTGTGGAACCCTATTGGAATTGTAAGGTTTCTTATTATTATTTTTCCGCCTCTAAAACTGATACTGCAGCCTAAACCGTAAATGGTGGGAGGTTGCCGTTTGCAGGTCTGGTCCAAAACCCTGCAGGGACCTCGGACGAAAAAATTCAGCCACTTTCACCACTAGGTGGCGCTATAGCAGTAAAAACGCGTTTGGCCTTATAACTCCCAAACCGTACATCGCACATTAAAAAAACACATATCCATGCGTTCCCTGAATCCAGCTGAATCTCTTGATGTAGGCCACGCCCATTTCCGCCCTGACTTTTTTCCGTGAAAAATCGTGATTTATCGTAAACCTACTTTTTTATACTCCTCCTAGACCGTGCAACCGATTTGCATAAAACTTGGTAAGAAGCATCTATAGACTGACCTGACAAAAAGTTATCAAAAGACTTTTTTTCGGATAAAAATTGCGTAAACTACGCACAAACAAATTTGTGTAGCTAGCTATGAAGACACAAACGTTGCCATATCTCGGCCAAAATAAATGATATCATCACAATTCTTTAGATTCTTGTTTCACATGAGCCTTTTAGTGTACGAAACTAATTTTACAAAATTTGGTCAATAGGGGGCGCCAAAAGTACCAAAAATGTATATCTCATGAACAGCTCATCCGATTTTCACAAAATTTGGTGCTTACCATCTAGGCCCACTGTTGAGGCCAGGCCTACAGTGGGGTACTGATTCGTCAAAGTGGGCGTGGCCTATGGGTCCCATGTTTGGATCTACCACTTACACTAAAGTGAGCAAATTAAAATTTACAGTGTCGATGTGCAATGGTACATGGACCTAAACTACCAAATATTACATAACTGGACCACTAGGTGGCGCTACAATGACGTAAAACGTGTTTTTGCATATAACTCCGAAAGGCTACATCGCAGACCCAATATTTATAGATCCACTTGTTCCTTGTATCGACCTGAATCTGACGATATAGGACAGGTCCATTTCTACTAAAAAGTTTTTTCGCAAAATCGTGTAGTGCGAAAAAAAATGTTTTCGTACTCGTCCTAGGCCATACAACCGATGTGCACGAAACTTGGTAGATACCATCTGTTTATGGAGATGACCAAAAGTTATCAAAGGAATTTTGCTACATTACACCGTTCGCACTTTACAACCAAACTAATTTGTTATAGCTAGCCATAAAACACAAACTTTGGCATATCTCGGCCAAATTAATAGTTATCAGAAAGAATCCAGGTACGCTTCTTCAACATCCCCTTCTGAGCCTCCACACCAAATCTGGTCAAAATCGGCCGTTAGGGGGCACTATAATTAACGTAGAGGCTTTTTCGGCAAATAAGTCAATGCATTTGAATGGGAATACTTTGCAATGTAAATATCTCGGCAGCATTAAATGCTATCATTACAAACCCTGGGAGTATTTTGTTCATCATGGCACTCTGCAGGTTCCCACCAAATTTGGTGAAAATCGGCCGTTAGGTGGCGCTATAATTAACGTAGAGGCCTTTTGGCAAATGAGTCAATGCATTTAAATGGGAGTAAATTGCAATGGATATGTCTCTGCAGCAGTGAATGCTATCATCACAAAACTTGAGATTATTGTTCGCCATGCCACTCTGCAGCTCTTCACCAGATTTGGCGACGATCGCCCTTTAGGGGGCATTACAACCGAAGTAGAAGCGTTTGGGCCTTTTACGCAACGAAGAGGAAATTTCACTACGAACTTTGGAGCTCGCACTCGGTCAAATTTCCCGACTTTTGCCTCGCCGCAGCGGCGCTTCGGGTTGTCCTGTCGCGGGCTCCGTTTTCGCGGGCTCTCGGCGTCGCCGGGGGCGACCCGCGCCGGGGGGGACTGGCACACGAGGCTTGGACCCCGTTCATAACTGCTTGCAGTTCTAGTTGATATTTGATATTGTATTGCCATTATTGTTATTATTACTATTTTGCTTAACATTGGCTTAGCAACTTTTAAAAACTGTTTACTGTTAATTTTAACCATTGTAAGATTCATATTTTGTTGTTTTGGACAAAAGTGTCTGCTAACTACAATAACCATAACCATAAGCTACAATAAAGCTGGGAGTAGTATATGCCCTGAAAAAGAGAAGCAGTGTACTCACTCACTTTTGATTGGCGACCTGGAGGCCATAGGGTAGCCTACACAATGTCCATACTCAAGTGAAAGTCATTGCCAAAGTTGCCAGTTAGGTTACCTGACAGCCACTAACTTTAATGTTACTGCCAAACTGCTTGTTGTCATTATGACGTGAGGCGCGTGCGCACACACACACACACACACACACACACACACAAAACCTGTTAATTCACGTACTTCTTACCGTCGTCTAGGCCTATCTCTCTTCCACCTGTTCCTCCCTATCTCCTGTGGCCCTGTCATGGTCGCTCTCCTTCTCCTGGCCTCTTCCCTGTCATCATGATGTTGTTTCTGCTTCTCTGTATAGCCAGCCACCTCTCCTCCTTCCTCTACTTCAGGTAGCCTAATGCTGATGTTGAAGCAGCTACTACAGCCCCAAACATGTCAGACATGTTGGCACATTTTGAGGCATTCGCCTGTAGATACTTAATCTTTTTCTCCCGTAATTTCTGTACACATCGCTTGCGTATGGGGTTCCGTGGTCGTTTGTCCATTTTAACGTGGATGCTAAACTTCCAGCATATTATAACATTTACAGCTCGTGTCTCATGGCCGGGAAGGGTGTTCCTGGATTTGATTGGGTTAGGTCTAGCTTAGGACTGTAGTTGAGCTGATTCCGGTTTCCAACTTAGCCCCAGGGATGTCAGTTAAAACACGGACGGAGACAATTATCGCTCTTGACGCTTTATTACATAAGGCAACAGTACAAAATGGGCGTGGGTAGCTCTGCTATGGCTGTGTATTTGTGTGTGGTTCTGCAAAGAAACAAATAACATTGTGAAGGCTACCATACACAATGCATAGGAAGTATACATATAGGCTAGCAAACAACAAACCCACTATTAATTACACTATATCAATGTAATGTAACTACTGCAGCATAATACAATACAATAACAACACAATAATGTAGCTAAATACCAACGAGAGCAAGAGCTTCCAACACTCTACATTATAAATCAACAGCCACGTGCAAACTAGCGAACAGGTGATTAACACAAACATTGAAATTACCAGCTAACTTACTTAAATGTACAAGAACTACAGACCAATACAACAGGCCCAAATGAACTGACAACGTAAGCTATGGGACGCACACACGCGAGCTCAACTGATTATCCTCTGGGCGCACACAGTCTCTTTTCTCTTTCTCACACTTTTCTCTCCGTGTGGCGCGTGTCCTCGTTACCCCCCGGCATGCAGCCACAATCAGTCCTGACAGACGGACTTTTGTACAATTACCGAATGGGCCGCTGTCAGTTATCTATGGGCCGGCGCGGCCCAAAATAATAAAAAAATTAAAACAAAGGCCTATAAATTATATCGGCGATTCGGCCCAAAAGTGCGTCGGCCCACCGGGAAAATGCCCGGTATGCCTGATGGCCAGTCCAGCCCTGAGCTTTTGTCTGAAGTTGTTCTGCCTTCTCTTCCCCTTTAGGTCTGCAGCTGACTGCTTGGAGGCGGCGTTGAACACGCTGTCCCTCGCCCTGGAGAGTAACTGTGAGGTACAAGAGATGGCCATGGAGCATGCGCCGGACTACCAAGTCTGGTGGAACGTCAGTCAGGAAACACTGGTGAGTTACCACATGATGTTTCACTGTGAAGGTCTGTCATAGAGCTGCACAATAAGTTGTTTTGTTATCGTCATCTTGATATCAACCGGCGCAGTAACGCATCTCTAAAGACACTCTGAGATTTGTGTTAGTTGAAAGAAAATCAGCAGAAAACTCCACTTTGTTCAATAAAAAGGAAACTCCATTAGTTAGTTTTTAGTGTCAACTCAACAAGTAGTTTGTTGTATTTTAGCTGAATACTGAAAGCAGCAGAACTGAGAACACTTTAATATCCGTTTATTTATTAAGTTATATCTTGATCGAAATATTCTACAACGTTATCGCATATTTCCCTCGTATCCTGCAGCCATAGTCTTTACTAGGATATGAGGAAAATATCTAATTGCGATTTTGATTTGTATTGCGATATGATTCACAATATTGAATTATTGTGTGATGATTGAATGATTGTGTTTGTATAATTAGCAGTGGCGGCCGGCCAATAGAGGGCGCTAGGGCGCCGCCCCCCTTAAGCCACAAAAAATAAAAAAATAAAAATAAATTAAAACAATTAAAACAAAAATAGTAATAATAATGAGAAAAACATCAGTATGTCAATATTTGTGTGTTTTAAATATGGAATGCACCCAGTAATACATGTAAAATATGATACAAAATCATATTTGCAACCTTTCCTCTGCCTGTCTGACCGCTTCATCAGCTCTGGGGCGATAGAGAAAGCGCCCCAAGGAGGCGGGTCTATGTAGCAGTTAAGCCAATTGCTAATTTAAGATATGAATGTATGACATAAAATTTAGCCAATCAGCATTCTTAAATAGAATCCAAGAAGGGCGATCATTGTATCGCCCCAAGCCCTGATAAAATAAGGACTGGGCTCTAGGGGCGCCATTTTTACTAAACGACAATGGCGAGCGCGGACGTTACTCCTCCAAGACCCAACCCTAACTCGGTGAAATCTCTCCTCCAAGATCCGTTTGAGAGGAGAACTTTGTCGGAGAAAGTTCGGGTGAAAGAGCTGGGCCCAGATCAACCTGACCTCTCAATCAGACAGCAGGCTAGCGAAAAAGGGAAGCAGTATATGCGCGGCTTCTCCCGTAGCTGGTACACCAGGAAGGCTTGGCTAGCTGGGTGCACCCATACTAATGCTTTATTTTGCTTTCCGTGCTTGCTTTTTAAAACGACGGGGACAGATCCAGCATGGACAGTTACCGGAGTGAGGGATATGAAGCACCTGTCAGAGAAGGTAAAGAAACACGAGAACACCAGGGCACATATGGATAACTCTGTAAAGCTAGCCATATTAGGAAGGGTGAACATTGCTACGCAGCTGGATGACGGCCACAGAATTGCGGTGAGAAAACATAATGAGGAGGTGGATAAAAACAGGCACATTTTATCCAAAATTATCGATTGTGTGAAGTTTTGTGGTGCTTTTGAGTTGGCCTTGCGTGGGCATGAGGAGACTGACTCCTCGGACAACCCCGGCATTTTTAGGGGCTTGGTGGATTTTGTTGCCTCCCTTGACAGTGTGCTGGAGGAGCACCTGAAGACAGCTACCGTTTTTAAGGGCACGTCAAAGACGATACAGAACGAGCTGTTGGACTGCATGCTGTCAGTGCTTAAGGATTACATCCTGGAGGAAGTAAAGAGTGCTGATTTTATCGCAATTCAAGCCGACGAGACGACTGACGTTTCCACCCACTGCCAGCTGGTGCTGGTGCTACGCTACATCGATGCTAACAGTAACATCCAAGAGCGGTTTTTCGAGTTCATTACGATCCAGAACGCAACCGCCGACACCATCGCTACAGCGCTGCTGGAGAGGCTCAGCACCATACTCTCACATGGACAAAAGGCCAAACTTATTGCCCAGGCTTACGACGGAGCAAGTGTGATGAGTGCAGTGTAAAATAGTGGATGTGTACGAAAATGCGCACTACGTCCACTGCTATGCACATCAGCTGAACCTTATCATGCAGCAGGCTACTTCAGGCATCCCCAGGATCGGCACTTTCTTTTCCGACCTTGCAGGATTTTCTGCTTTCTTCTCCAGGTCTCCCAAGCGAACCACCGTGCTTGACCAAGTGGTTGCGCATAGACTCCCCAGAGCCTCTACAACACGGTGGAACTTCCACAGTCGCGCTGTAAACACTGTGTACGAGCACAAGGAAGACCTCCTATCGTGTTTCCAGACTATCAGAGACTCTGGGAACTTTGACCCCCCGACTGTCAGAGAGGCTGGGGGCTTTGTGAGGATGCTCGAAGACGAGGCTTTCTGTTTTTTCCTGGCACTGTTCCACCAGATCATGCCAAATGTGGACATGCTTTTCAGCCAGCTGCAGAAGAGGAACATCGACCCTGTCTTCATTAAAGCACTTGTCCAGAGGTTCACAGACAGCATGCTAACAATCAGGTAAATAACTATATTTACTATTGGCTGTTTCTAATTGTTGTTAGAAAGATGAATAGCTCACTTCCAACAGTGCAAAAGCCTAAATGTGTCTTGTCATCAAAGTGAGTGATTATAATAGAGCACATCACAATTATATTTGTTTTAGGATTTTAAAAGGAAAGATAATACACAATCAGACTTTGATAATAATGCAGGAAAGTATTACACCGTTTGTAATAACAGACTTATTCAGGTGTCCACCAGGTCAGTTTCTAGAAGAGGCCTAGTTGTTATTGAAGATTCAAGATTAACTTTATTGTCATTCAGACTATTACTTACATAGGACAAGTGCACAGCAGAACAAAATTATGTTTGCATCCCTTAAAAATGGCTTAAAAACGTAATAACATAAGTTAATTATGTACATCACAGGTTTGTGTGTGTCATACACACACACACAAATATATATATATATTATATATATATATATAGTCGCTGGTTATGTCTGTGTGTTGAGGGGGGGTTACAGTGAGTTAAGAAGTCTGATGGCAAGTTATCAAATTAAACTTTATTTTTGGACCCAGGGCCTCCGTTCCCTCATTGTGTGGGGACAGCGCATCTGACGAGCAGCAGCATCCCATAAAGCGACGGAGGATGCTGGGACCAGGAGAACAACAGAGGTTGGCTACAGAGGTAAGTTGTGATGTAATTGTCAGTGTTTTCCCTAGAACTTTTTTTCAGGCCTGGTAGTATGTAGCCAAAACCAAAAACCCTGAACAATCAGCACCTTAGTAATCATATACTTGACTTGGACATAGGCATGTGTTCAGTCAGGATCACTTGCATCAAAATAGCTTTATTGCAAATTAAAGCTGAGGATGTATCTTTTACAGGTATGTGATACCATCCTGATTCATGCCAAGGAGAGGTTCTCCTTCACCCAGCACCTCATCAGCGCAACACTGTTGCACGGAGAGTTGTTCACACAACACAGTGTGAAGTTTCCCGATACAGCGCTTGAAACAACTGTGGAGGCATACCCCATGTTTAACAAGGCCAAGCTTAAAACTGAACTGTCCCTCATCTATGAGAACAGTGAGTTCAAGGCTTGTAGTGGTGCAGTGCCCCTGTACCAGTTCTTCATGGAGAACAACCTTCAGAGCACTTTCACAGAGACTGTCAGCCTCCTGAAGATCCTCATCACCACACCCATGACAACAGCTGAGTCAGAAAGGTGCTTCTCTACACTGAAGAGGATCAAGACCTTCCTGAGAAACAGCATGACACAGGATCGCCTGAATGCTCTGGCTATGCTCTCCATGGAGAAGAAACTTGTCAGGGACATTCCTGACTTTAATAAAAGGGTCATTGAGAGGTTTGCCACTCAGAAGGACAGACGGGCAAAATTCCTGTACAAATAAGATGACACACACACACACACACACACACACACACACACACACACACACACACACACACGTTTCTTTGTATATAGTTGACCTTAGCATAAAAATCATTCAGTTATATATGGTACTCTAAAAAATTTTAATAGTGTGTTTGCTAATATTACTGTATATATGTTTTGTATCAATTAATTGTTGCAGTTCTGGAGCACATTAACAATTAGTTACATTTAGTTTGATCATAAAATACTTTATGCTATTCTTCCAGTCAAAGGTTTGAGTTCAGCCACTTGATATCCATTTCTATATTATACATCCTTTATACAGTGTAAGAATTCCTATAAACTTTATAATAATTTAATGTTATTGTCCACTTTCCACTCTGTTCTGACAGCATGCATATTGTGTTGCCTATTTACTACCAATGGCACCAACAGCCTTTCCAAAAGATGTTACTTATATGTAGAAATAGTCAATTGTTTACAAGTTCAGTTTAAATGCAAATAAAAGGCTTGTGTTTGTGCATCATGATGTTTATGTTTTTGTGTACGAATGCCTCAACTTTTTAATATTGGCATTAAATAATTACTGACTATTTCACTGAGCACTGCTGTCCTGCACTTTGTGTTAAATTTTATTGCGATGGTTACGGAAACAAAAAAGTATGGCACAGCCCCACCGAGAATATTTTTCACCAGCCGCCACTGATAATTAGTCTCATTTTCATTGACTAATATTAAATCTTAAAACATTTAATTGATTATAGTGTGACTTTTGAGAGGATCTGTACCAAACAAAGATGTTTTCTGTAGTCTGTAGTAGGGATCGACCGATACCGATGTTTTTTACATCAGCCTTAGCCGATGTCGGATACGGGCTGCCAATTTTCCTGAGCCGATATTTGGAGCAGATACTGCTTTTGCTCCCTCCATTTTCTACATAAAATAAAATGAGCATGTCTAAGGCTAATATGCCGCCTAATATGCAAAGACTACACACTAGTAGGTCTAAACAAAAATGTAAAAGAAGCTGCCAGATTTGTCAACCACAGAACATAAATCAGTAGAGGAAAATAATGTAATGTCAGATGCACATTAAGAAACAAATTGTTCAAGTTTCTGTTCTAAACTGCATCAACGTTAAAGGTATAAATATTCAACCACATATAAAACATATCTCAAAGTTTTAAAAGCAGCACTCTCATTTTATCACTGTGATGCGTGTGTCCCACTGAGACAGGCGCGCGCGCGCGCACACACACACACACACACACACACACACACACACACACACACACACACACACACACACACACACACACACACACACACACACACTTATGTTTGGTAGCTGACACTGACTGAAAAAACCACCATTGAACTGGATTGATAATGATAACGTCAGCAAATGGATCTAAACACAACACGGTGCACTTATGTCCGACGCGTGTGTTGTGTCTGTCTTTCGGAGAGACACAGAGATACACACAGTGTCCAAACCTCATCCAGTTGGTCGCTGAATACTCCCAAAAATACCACGGAACAACATGCACATATGTCTGGTTACATGATAACAGTTAACACAAATTAATATTCAACTGTATAAAGCATATCTGTCATCAATATGCTCTTCTTGAGCTGGGGGGGGGGGGGGGGGGGGCGATGGCAACTCCGCCCAGCTGTCTGGTGTGTGTGCTCTTTAGCTTTGTGTCTCTCGGACGCTGTGATGTGTGTCAGCCGGGTGATCGCTGAATCAAACTCCCAAAAATAGCACGGAAACAAGTTGGCATTACTTAATCCTATAACCAGTGTTTGTAATGGCTAAGTGTATGGCAATATTTCAGCTAAGTCAAACAGTTAAAAGATGCTTTGAAAGTTTAAAACTCACCGTTGTCTTAGCAGAGTTCCAGCACTCTGCTAGTGGGGGAGGGGCATTGCATGGTCTGATTGCATATGCACCATAGACAGTATATAAAATGGACCGACAGATCCCGTCAGGGGCGCCGTATAGGGGGGGAAGTTAGGACAATTCCAAGGGCCCATAACTGACAGGGACCCCAAAAAATAAGTAAAAACTAATTATTAAACCATTATCATTCAATATATATTTCAAATATAATAATAAAATTAATGATCTCTTTGTTTTTACTTGTTTTTGGCAGTAAAAGTTAAATATCCCTAATGACAAAAAGGAAACATCCATATTGACCGACCACCCCCCTGTATCTGCATGAAATTGCTTGGTCCTGCCTTAGCGCACTCACATTAGGCTCGTTCGAGATGAGCCAGATCTGCGCAGAATCGATCACCAGCGTTGCATGCCGGTTAGATTTGTGTCCGACTTGATCCCGACTTGCTCTGACGTCATGCATACGTAGGCATTGATAATCTCACGAGAGCAAGGCGGCCGCAGTTCTGAGACGCAGGTAGCGCAGTTGCTTTTCACCGACTGCAAGACGCCGGCCTCTCAGCTGATTGGTTCAGAATCGACAACATGATGACGTTTTATATAAACTTTTTTTTTAGCGATTTTTAATCGGAGGGATTTTAACTGCCATTTGTCTAATTTAAAGGCTTATTCTGTACAGAACACATGCAGTGTGGCTGACAGTTATGTTTGCAAGTTTACAGATTGTCTACAGTCTGTTAATTAAAATCAGCAACATATCACATGTAGAGCATGTTGACAGCTCATAATAAAAACAACTGGAGATTGTGTACAAGCTGATATATGGGTCTGATATTTTATTAAATCGGAATCGGACCAAAGTGTTTCTGTGACTTCCTGTTCAGCCTGCAGGCTGCTGGATACGGTTGGAAACTGTCCAACTTGACAGCAGATTTTTGTCACCGTCCCCCGCTGCTGCCGCCTGCTCGTCCACTTTACAGGCGAGGCGCAGTTCATCTCGAACGAGCCTAGTGTTTAGTTGGTTGCAGTCAGTAGATGCGCCAGAACTACAGAGACCACAATGTTGCCAAGTAACGTTAAATCAAAATCTGGTTTTCAAAAAAGTAAAGAGAGAAAAGAGAGAGGAAAGACAAAGGAAAGGGTGTCAAACTGTAACCCAGTTTTTCACCAAGAAAGGTGGGTGGCCTATAGTCTGTGAGTGGTATTAACCTGTTGGCTTAATGTCCATAGTGAAATAAGCTAGCTAGCTACAGACTAGTGTTAGCCTACATTTAATCACCATGTAATCAGTGCAGGGAAACGTTTAGCAAGATATTCATATTAAATCATTGTCCCTGCCCCTTTTCATCTTGCGCATGTGCATGACGGATCATGCAGGCGGCTCCCCCTCCTCACCAGCATGAGTTCCACCAATCAGAGGCATCACTGTGGGGTAATGAAGTACTTATCCAAGACATCGTGAATAAAAGACATTTATCTCAAAACAAGGTTAGTGCCCCATGAACTTTTGGCATCTATATGAGCATATACAGTAGCGTAGTCATGCCGTAGCTGGTTATAAGTCTAACATCGACGGTTACGATTTTATGGCTTATACTGAAATTGTCAATGGAGAAATTGCATTGGATTTTTACTTCCGGAACCCGCTGTGGGCGGGACTGTTGAGCTCTATTAGAAGCACTTTTCAGTTAAGCTCGAGCGTTACTGTGCAGCTGCAAACTAAGCTTGCCGAAGTAGATGTGACGTGAACAACGTGTCTGAACATTGTAAGTCTTCTGGTATCTGTGCCAAGAGAAATCTCAATCATTCCCTATTTTGCAGAGACAGAGAACGTAGATATATGTAAGGAGATAACATAGGCACAGGCTAATTATTGCAATTATTAGAATGGCACCATAGGAGGCTTCACTCTGTGGAGAGAAGCCTGCCCCCTTGGGCTGTAGTCCTTTGCCTCTGGCAAAGAATGTCTAATATAGGAAGAAGTTCCACTCCCTCGTTACTTCCGGGTTCTGAGTTCCACTAGATGGCGCTCACAGGCCAGTGCAGAATGAATGGAACTCTATGGAGCTATACCCCTAAAAATCCACTTTTCTCAGGATATCATTTTTTGTCTAGTAATTTGAATGTTGCATTCGAAAGGGGAGGCAAAGAAAATACATACTGCTGGGTGTTAGATTTTTTTAAAGTCGCTTTTTTGTTCCATAATTACGTTTTTGTTGATTCGATCTGTATTGGTAGCTGACCAGTTAGCTAGCCAGTGAGCCAGCAAGCTCACGTTAGCCAGCAGCTAAAACCACAGCAGAACATCTCCAAACTCCCCGGAACTATCTTAACTATTCATTTTGGTGCTTGTCAGGTTAATTTAGCTAACTGTAAAGACAGCTAAACGCGAAGGGGTGAGAAATTGGGCAGGGAGAATTTCGAGATTTTCGGCACGAACACCGGTAGCTAGTGCTAACGGAGACGTAGCTAACATTAGCTATGGATAGCCGCTGTTGCGACTCGGATCTGGGTCAGAGTTTGATATGGTCTGTTTCCCGACGCTTCATTAAAACTACCGTTAGTGTCGTAAGCACCCGGCACCGGAGTTAAGTGCTGTATAGTACTTATACTGTATGCATTCCTGTAATGGTGACTGTCTGTTGGCTGGCTATGGGCTAACGGTAACTGGCTATTGCTACATGTCCCGGCTGCGTTGTCAGCTCTTATCCCAGGTAGACAGACCGGGGTGCTAGCTGGCTAAATTAGCATTAGATTAGTCGTCGATCTATACAGCTAACGTTAACATTACTGGTAAACTCCTTCGTGGGTTAGCCCAGTGCTGCTTTTATCCGTGGTGAAAACAATCACGCCACCAATAACTTTATGAGCATGTTGAACGATGTGGTAACCCTATAATGTTATCTACCAAGCATTAGCTAGCATTAACGTTACCTACTCACATTGTATCAATATTGATATGTATCAATAAATAAGATCTCTGCTGTATTACTGTGTTGCAAAGTGGCATGTTATCAATCACAAAATGATGCTGCGTGGCAAAAAAGCAGCATTAGGAGTATTTTTTTCCGTGACGTATGATTTACAATTACGCTCAAACGTATCATCTGGGCGCTGTGTTTTGAAGGAAGTTACGAGTAACTAGAGGGTGAAAGGTTATATGACGCCACTGACAGGCGACTAAAGGAAACGTACCGTGTCTGAAAATAAAATAACAGATTTCTCTGGTTTTGACATTTGGTGGAAACATTTGGGAGAGTGTAACTACACAACTCAAAAAATATGTAACATAGGTATGGTCGTTTTTAGACATTTTAATACAGAAATGTTACATATTGTACCTTCAGCAGGTGAAATACAAAATGCAGATAGAATTTGCCCAAAAGATCACCTTATCCCTTAAGGCGAGGCACTACAGGTGAATAGGGTAAACATTTTAAATAGATATCAATACGAAACTTCCTCAGTTGATTACTTACACAAGTATATAAAAAAAATGTATTACAAGTTTTTGAAATCTGTATGTTTAATTATGCAAATTAGGCATTATCTCATTAAGGCATTATCCTTAGCCCTGGGAGCATGCTCCCCGGAGTCTTTGTTTCTTTTCACCCAGGATGATGTCCCGGGATTAGGGTGGCACGAAAATCATGGTTCCAGCTGTGGCCGGGATTCTGCCGCAATTCCCTGCTATGCCATGCTGTCCCCTGCTACGCTCCTCCAACCATAATTTCACATTTCTGTTTCATTATCTGTTCTGTGACCGTTATTGCCCCCATCCGGCTGCGTCAGCCACCACCTACCAAGAGCCTGGGTCTGTCCAAGGTTTCTTCCTAAACGGGAGTTTTTCCTTGCCACTGTTGCATTGATGCTTGCTCTTGGGGGAATTCTTGGAATGTCGGAAATTTTTGTGTCTTTGTAAATTATAGAGTGTGGTCTAGACTTACTCTATCTGTAAAGTGTCTTGAGAGGTACTCCTGTTATGATTTGATACTATAAATAAAATTGAATTGAATTAAATATGGGCGATTTTGCATATATTTTCGGTAGATAGATCTGAACATATGATGAAGCCAGGTGCAAAATTCTTTTTTAATTTTGTTTACACACAAGATGAAAACAAAATTACAGAGGGATTTCAGGCTATCTGCTTTAATTACCTAGGAAATCCAAATATACTGTCCATAGCCTTAAACATTTGCCATGTTTTTTGAATTAAAATGTCACATAAATCAGGTCAGGAATGATTTATTAACAAATCCCTCTGTAAATATCTTAAGAATACTGCTAAATGTATAACTGGAAAGTTTGGTGTATATACTGTAGGTGGTACATGAGCTGAGATGTTTCTACTGGAGAATGACAAAAAACTAATTTTGAGAAAACGCCATTTAAAGATTTAAATACATTTCTATTGGAAAAAATGCTAGAAAAACTGAATAAATGCTCAGGCCCTTAGTAATAATAATATAGAATATTTCAAGATCATGAAAATGTATTATTTAATAACATGGCAGGAATATAAAGGCCTACAACTGCAGTAACTCAATGAATTAACATTGAGGTTTCATGCACAAAGTTGCCAACAAAACCCACGCTAGACATTTGTATGGACACAGAACAAGACCAACAGCAGATGTCACAGCTTTCTAAAGTCTAATTGTCCATTCCAGCACCATATGTATTTTAGCTGTGCCTATGTTTTACATTGGCAGTTGTGACAACCTCAGCTTTCAAGATCCTGAGATCAGTTTCTCTCATTGAATTGACCGTCACAACTGTGCTCTGAAGCCACAACTTCTCCATAACAGAAGGCATGGCAGAGGCACCTTCACTGAAGGTGGAGATGGTCATACTTGCTGCTGCCTCAAGCTTACTTTCCCCCACAAAACAGTCTCATCAGTCAGCTGATGGTGAAGCTAACTAACCAGGCTCCCATCAGCACTGGTTCAAAACAACACAACAGAACAAAACTAATTATGAATCATTCAAAAGACCAATATTTAGAACATTTTAGAACACAACCACTTTAGGATCCCAACATTACATATATGTTTAGTATTATATAGTAATTATATTAGAATAGTATATATGTGACACCTACATATTTAATATATGACATGTAGGCTATGAATTTCTGTAAACTGCTTTGAGAGAGAGAGAGTTTCTGATTACCTCTGCTGTCTGAAAGCTGTCTGTTTTACGAAGGACAGTTTACACATCAACGTACTATGTGAAGGCATTTCATCATCTGCTGCCTTACTTTGTCATCCCATGTCTTCTTGCTAATGACAACTGTTTTCGTCTTCTCTGAGATGATTTTCAACGCATTGTTTTCATTTGGACAGAGATGGGAAAAGTACTCACTTCTCATACTTAAGTAGAAGTACAGATACTTGTGTTAAAAAATACTCTGGTGAAAGTAGTACTGATTTAACTTATTTACTCAAGTAAAAGTAACAAAGTACAGGCTTGGAAATGTACTTAAAGTATAAAAGTAAAAGTAGCCTTGCGAATGAAAACCATTTTTTATGCAAAGCTACCTGGACCACAAATGTTACTAGAGTGCAAGCTGAGAAACTTCGGTAGCCATGGAGAAAAGGCTCTTTATGTATATATGCCATTGTCTACGTTTTAAATGGATGTCTCCCAAAAGGCCTAAAACATCACATATAGGATTATTGTGACAGAGACTGGGACTCCAGGTTAATAAGATTCTGACTGAGTAGCAAGATATGAATTCAATTATGATTCTGTAATAATTCACAGATCCAGTTCCATTTTTAATCAACATTTAAAGGAATCTACATGTAAGTTCTGCATACTTTTAGAGTACAACTAACCAGTGGTGTAGTCTATTTTTGTTTCGTGTGTTTCGTAGGGAATAAGCTGCTAGTCTAAATGTCTTTATTTTTGTAGTGAGTATACTGTGTTTTTCCCCTCCCAGCCTCATACTCGCCTGTCCCAGAGCAACACCCCATACAGTCGGTACTGTGACGTTTCTGAATACGAACTGTACACGGACAACTGACGTTTAAGTATTGATGGCGTTTATTTAAAGTCCTGGAAAAACAACACTTTTTGAGAAACGCAACCGAACCTGAACGCAACAGGACATCACACCACATAAATAAGCCATTTAACCGACACCCCTACACTGCCACACAAAACCATGACTAATAATTAGCATCATCATACAACTTTTGTATCGATAAACAGTAAAATCTGCTGATAAGGGCCTACATTTACTCAAAAGTATTTAATAAACGGTTTACAATCTTCAACACCATGGCTAACAAATGCATAAAAAGCAGACGAAAGGAGAAGAAAAGCTCCACTCTTTCTATTTTAGTTAATTATCTGGTTATTGCTAACTAACATTACATATAGTCATTTAATTGTGTAAAGCAATGCATATTTAAGATTTAAGAATTTACTCTAATGTTGCATAGTCATTGACCTAATGAAGGCCAGGAGTTCTCACTGTCTCTTCATCTGAAACAAGGAAATATAAACTTTGTATTCTGTTTACTGCTGTACACCAATGACAGTATACACACACACACAGGCGCGCACACATACACCACTGTTGTTCAAACTCTAGGTAACTCAGGGCTCTCAAGTTTTGAAGACAGGCAAGAGTGACATCTCTCCCCCACCCACACACACACACACACGCACACCCAGCGTGTTAATAGCCAGTGTGTGTTCATTATAGCTTCCAGTTTGTAGATGTTAGTTAGATGGCACCAACATTTGGTCTAATCACAACTGGCCTGGCAACCCAAAGCACAGGGTTCTGGTTCCAGATTTGTTTGGTGACTTATGATGGGGGGTTCTGGGGGTCCATCCCCAGAAAATGTTGAGCATTAAATACTTCATTTACTGCACTGTGGTGAATGTTTATGCACCTATTAGTACCTTTTTCTGAATCAATATGCTGAAAATATCTTTATGTAAAGGGACACAAATTACAATTTAAATATAAAAAACATAATGGAATATATTGCAGTAAGGCTCTCAGGTATTCTGTATTGCTTTCAACTATTTATTCTCCTTTGGATCAACTTTCCTAATTATATCTGAGTCAGCACACATGTAGCGTAGGCATCATTTACTCTTACCTTCTCTTTTGCATCTTTTGTTGGGGAAGTATCCTCCTTAAATGTGCATATGACAATTATTCACCTCAATTATACATTATTCATTTTAATGGATTAATAAACCCCTGGACTGTAATATTTCAGATGTTTTTGAGCAAGATTTCTGCTCATGTCCACAACACAATAGTCTGCTGTGCATTACGTGATTGCTCTGCTGAAACGGTAGACCTCAGACCTTCTGACAGACCATAGATTCCCGTCTGGGTCTCTGAATGAGACAAAGTTTAGTGAAGTGGCTGAACGCTGCTCTACGCCGGAGGTGGAGAACAGAAACTATACGGCAGAATTAACGGAGCTCAAACGCGACACATCTGCTGCAGCATCTCCACAGCAGAGCGCATAGATAAACCTGAAGCTGCAGCTTTTTACAGTGAGAGTGGACACTAAGCCACGTTTCATATTTGTCAGTCAACTTTTCAAAATACATTCAGGGCTACACTCAGAACATTTGAGCCGAAGCCTTGGCAAAATCAGCGACGCAGCGTCTGGTGTAGCCCCTTTCTTTCTTTTTTTGATTGGCTGATAAGTGGCAGGCTCGACTAAGAACTCCAGGGGAGACTCGCTTGGTTCCATAGTGAGAGCGGCACGGCCAGAGAATTTTGGGCGCTGCGGCATATTAAATATATTATAAATCGTGTTTCTGCGTGAGAGTGTGGCGGGAGTGCGTGACAACAGACCGAAATGAGTGACTGTCACGCTCAATGCGTGACACTTGAGAGCCCTGGTAACTAACTAGTTGCGAGAAAGGAAAGACCGCGCAAAGAATGCAACTTGTTGTTACTTAGTAACGTTAAGTGACCTCACGTCAGATCCAGGGCCACGGAAGCCCCCAAGGTCCAAATGTCAGAGCTTCCCAACACAGACGGGGTGAATTTATGAATGAAAATGAGAACGTTCTGTCACAAACAATGTTGTTACGTATCATCGCGCTTTTGTAAGTGGGTAAGTAACGAGCCACTTTTGTAAAACGTAAGGAGTAGAAAGTACCGGTATTTGTGTTAAAAATGTAAGGAGTAAAAGTAAAAAGTCGGCACAAAAATAAATAGTAAAGTAAAAATACCTGAAAAATCTACTTAAGTACAGTAACGAAGTATTTGTACTTCGTTACTTCCCATCTCTGCATTTGGAGCTACCGCGGAAGAAACGTCAGAGTTCAGTTCAGTTCAATTTTATTTATATAGCACGTTTAAAAACAACTCTAGTTGACCAAAGTGCCTAACAAGTTCCAACAATAAAAATAGAAAATCAACCAGATAATATACAAACAAACAATATACAATACAAAATAACCAACAGTATAAAATGTCAAGGTATCAAAACTCAACTTGAATTGAAAGCCACTGAATAATGGGTCTTAAGCAAGGACTTGAATGTTTCAGTGGTCTGAGCTGTTCTTATATGAACAGGTAAACGAAGCTTGTTTTAACCACAGAACTAATCTGTCAAATTTAAAAGCACTGTCAAAAATCACACCTAGATTCTTGGTGAAAGGACGAATATGGGAACCTAAGGTACCAAGAGCATCTACACAGGCACTAAAATGTACGGGTTTACCAAACAACAATTTCAGTCTTTTTGTCATTGAGACAGAGAAAATTCAGATCCAGCCACATTTTGAGATCCCTCAAGCAGTTCAACAAAGGCTGGATAATGTCCTTGTCATTGTTTTTTACAGGCAAGTAGATTTGTACATCATCTGCAAAACAATGGAAACAAATGTTATGCTTTTCTAAAATGGACCCTAAAGGCAACATGTACAGAGAAAAGAGCATGGGTCCCAAAATGGAAACACGAAAGAGGGGCAGCAGATGAAGAGCAATTCCCAAGGTGGACAGCAAAACTCCTATCTGTCAAGTACGATTCAAACCATTTTAGGGCTATGCCCGTAATGCCAACACTTTGTTTGAGTAGGGATAAAAGGATAGAGTGGTTGACAGTGTCAAAGGCAGCAGTCAAATCTAAAAGCACTAAAACAGCAGAGTTTCCTGAGTCAACCGCTAAGAGAAGGTCGTTAGACTCTTAGAAGGGCAGTTTCAGTACTGTGGCGTGGCTTAAAACCAGACTGGAACTTTTCATAAATACTAAAATCATCTAAAAATGACAAGTTGGTTAAATACAAACTTCTCCAAGACTTTAGATAAAAAGGGAAGTTTAGAGATAGGTCTAAAATTAGACAAAGGATCCAGTGAAGGATCCAGATTTTTCTTTTTTAAAAGTGGTTGGACAACCGCATGTTTAAAAGCAGCTGGAACACACCCTGAGCTGAGAGATGCATTAACCAGAGATAAAATACTGGACCCAACAGTGTTAAAAACATCTTTGAGTAAGCGTGCAGGGATACTGTCCAGCAGGCAGTTTGCAGGACGAAGCTGCTTAACTACATCAGAGAGAACATGGAGTGAGACTGGCTCAAACTGCTGGAAGACAGCTGAGCATAAAGGAGGAACAGAGGGGTCACTGGTAAAAGCAGGGGGTGAAAAACTCAGGCCAGCAATTTTATCTATAAAGTGTTTCAGGAAGTTTTCACACAACAATGTGGATGGCACAGCACAGTCAGCTTCACAAGGGTTAATAAGAGAGTTAAACACTTTAAAAAGAACCTGAGGCCTCTGGGCGTTACTAGCAACCAGGTGAGATAAAAAATGAATTTTAGCAGATTTAACTGCTCCCTGGTATTTATGTAAGGTGTCCTTTAAAATTTGAAATGACACTTGGAGTTTGTCTTTTTTCCACTTTCTCTCAGCTTTTCTGCAGGCACATCTGAGAGAGCAGGTATTGTCATTTAGCCAAGGTTCAGAAAGTGCTTTAGTGAGTTTCTCCCTCAGAGAAGCAACAGAGTCCAGTATCTCAGTACAGGTACTGTCAAAGAGGTTGGTGAGTACCTCAACATTAAAATTACAATCTTCGAGATTGTACAACACTGGGTCTTTAAAAGCAGCAGAAAACTGTGAGGCAGTTAGTGGGTTAATTGCACGTACACAGTGTGCAGGAGGAACAGTCAAAGTGTCCATACAAGGGACAACCATGGTAAATAAAACCGGCAGATGATCTGAAATACATCCATATTTGGATCTGACAGCATTGAACAGGAGAGAGAGAGAGAGAGAGAGAGAGAGAGAGAGAGAGAGAGAGAGAGCTTTCCAACGGTATATGAGATGACCTAAAGACCTAAATGTGTATTTCTGACATTTATTCACCCCGAGTCTGAAAGAAGACATGTTATATACGCTGTTTTTGCCTGCCGTGTCTCGCCTTCAGACAAACCAAAACAATTATTTTTTTGGAAAATCAGTTATACAAGTTTGTCACCATTAATAGTCTTCCAATTCATTTTGGTAGAGGTAATCGATGTTCTGGCACATCAAGATTTTTTTTAGACTGTTTATATTACAATGTCCTATAATTATTTTGTACTCAAATAAATCGATGTTTAATTCTAATAATGCTGTCATTAAGCCATCAGTATTTAAAGGGCCAACCTCCCTCACTTTACCCAGCAGCTGGGATGCAAGACTCGGGACTGTCTCGGTTCCAAAGAGTTGCAGAACAAAACTTAACTTCTTCCCTGCTCTGTCGCTAACCTGTCTGCTTGACCTTAAGCTCAGCCACATCACTGTCCCTCTTGTTCCACTACACACTCTTCTCCCATAAGAAAGGAGCAACACTGCTCTTATAACACCATATTTCCATCCTAGCATTTGCATTAGGCCTTTTGAACATTGGAATAGAATTTCCTTGACTGTGGTATTTAACGGTTATGTAAAATGACCACGGTCAGGTCAAACATTGCAATCAAATAATTTTGACAGGATCATTTCAGTTTTGAGCAGTAACCAATCCTGTACCTCCACACAACGTTCCCGTTTAGTTGTTTTTGGTTGTTCTGACTGCGGTTTTGAAAATGTTTATTCAAACCAGCTTCAAATGTAGCTAAGTAATCAGCAAATGTAGCTAAGTAAGATAAACAGCATAGCAAGAAAATATATGTATTTTTAGGCTGATCTCAATTTTGCTAAAAAACAATAGTTTTGTGAGGTTTTTTATGCACTGTTATCTCGTGATAACGACTTAATTCGTTATCTCGATATAACAAAGTTTGTTTTCATTTTGTGCTTCAAAATGCGCCACACATTCTCTATTGGAGACAGGTCGGGACTGCAGACCGTATCCTCTTCCTCCGCAGCCAGGACTTTGTAATGTGTGCAGAATGTGGTTTTGCATTATCTTGTTGAAATATGCATGGATGTCCCTGGAAAAGATGTCTTCTTGAAGGCAGCATATTGTGCTCCAAAATCTCTATGTACTTTTCAGCATTAATGGCGCCATCACAGAAGTCCAAGTTACCTTTGCCAAGGGCACTGACACAACCCCACACCATGACAGACCCTGGCTTTTGGACTTGTTGCTGCTAACAGTCTGGATGATCCTTTTCTTCTTTGGTCCGGAACACACGGCGTCCATTTCTCCCAAAAAATACCTGAAATACTGATTCATCTGACCACAGTACACGTTTCCGAGCCCAGAGAAGTCGACGGCGCTTCTGGACACTGTTAATGTAGGGCTTCCTTTTGCCACATTACAGTTTAAACTGGCATTTGTGACTGTAACTACGTATTGTGGTACTTGACAAAGGTTTGCCAAAGTAGTCCTGAGCCCATGTGGTGATATCGCTTATAGATGAATGATGATTCTTGATGCAGTGCCGCCTGAGGGATCGGAGATCACTGTTGTTCAGCTTAGGCTTGCGCCCTTGTCCTTTACGCACTGAAATTGCTCCTCATTCCTCCTCATTCCTTGAATCTTTTAATTATGTTATGCGCTGTTGAAGGTGAAATGAGCAAATGTCTTCCTATCTTTCTTTGAGGAACATTGTTTTTAAACATTTCAATAATTTTCTCACATATTTGTTGGCAAACTGGCGATCCTCGGCCCATCTTTGCTCCTAAAGGACTAGACCTTTCTTGGATGCTGCTTTTGTACCAAATCATAATTACAATCACCTGTTGACATCACCTGTTTCAAATCACATTATTATTTAACCAATTTACCTGATTACTAGCCCTAAATTGCTCCTGTCCCAACCTTTTTTGGAATGTGTTGCAGGTCTGAATGACGGGAAAGGATGTATATTTACAAATGAAATTAAGTTGACCAGACAAAACATGAAATATTCTGTGTTCACATTGTCTGCAATGAAATACAAGTCAAAGTACATTTAGAAATCACTACTTTTTTTTATTTGTGTTTTTCATACTGTCCCAACTTTTTCTGATTTGGGGTGTACATTCATCCCTCGGATGCATCGTATGTATGCTGTAAAGCCTTTTACATGGACGCAGGGCCGCCTTAACCTAATGTTAGGCCCCGGGGCTGAGAGGTTTTGTAGGCCCCCCGTCCCCTCGATTTACAGAGTCTCATTTTAAAAGTGTAATATCTAGGTAATCTATATCACAAAATGCATTAGTTTCTTTCGAGGCATACAACAGTGAGTTTTCCCTCTTTGAGCCAGACATCACCATAATGTTATTAACATATCACTGAGTCCACCTGAGCATAAACACAACACACTTTATGTAACAACCACACACAGCAACTTATGGTGATGATAAAACCAAAATGTGTGAAAGTATGATTTCAAACGATATTATGAAAAACATCCCCAACCATCACCTGTCTGCACAAACATTGATAATAACTGATAACAGCATTAGCAAAGAGCAGCAACAGATCAAAGTAGGAGCCTCAGCAAGCCCTGTGAACCAATCACATGCACCTGCTGGCAGGAGCTGGATTTTATATTTTTTAAATGATTACTAATTCGCTGTGTGACATTATTTATATTTTTGTATATCAAATAATGAGGCAAATAGCAAAAAAGGGGTTATGGATAGGTTCTAAAATATAGCCGACTAAAAATGAACCGTTATAGCTGATAGAGGTGAAAGTGAAAGTGCATTCCCACTGGCCTAGGGGGGGTAAGGGGAGGGATGCAAGCACGGCAACGGTCTTTATAGCATTAAAATCAGAAGAGAAATACGCCAAAAAAAGTATGAACTATATACTAAATCTAATGTAGCCTATGTCATAATTTAAACAAGTCTCTCGAAGGTATCTCTCTCTCTCTCTCTCGCTGTGTGTGTGTGTGTGTGTGTGTGTGTGTGTGTGTCGGCAACCAGGCGCTTGTGGAGTTTAACGGTAAAAAGACAGTTAACCACACGTTCCCGTTACTCTTATGATGGACAAGGTTTGTGATATTTAAACAAACAATCCGTCAACGGTGAAATAAAAGCCTCTTATTTACGAGATCGGTCTGACAGACCGGCTACTTACATCGGGGCGTCCCAGCATGACAGGCCGGCCGGCGAGCGATCGATCCGGGCCAACGTTCTCTTAATGCATCCATGGGGCCACCACCAGCTGAGCTTCTCAACTCCGAAAACTTTGAAGCAAATTGTCAATTCGGCAACGATTTTCGGATGACTGCCTATATTCGAAATCTAAACAGTTCATTTCTCGCCTAAAACGTCAGAAATGGCTTTAATGATGAATAATACGGAGAAAAAATTGTTAAAAATATCCCGCTGTTGCTCTCAAGCGCAAACCAGTACAGAAGACATCACTCAGTCATAGAGGGACACACCCCAAAACTAACTCCAGACATGCTGATAGGTAAGCTCACGGGCCATAGGCGATGGGGCCACGTGGGTCACTCCTAATTTGGATCAATCAGCAGCCATGTAACCTGCGATTAGAGTGATTGACAGAAAACCTGACAAGTTAGAAAACAATATGACCTTTTTAGCTCATCGCTAACGTGAATATGGGAGGCCCCTGAACTTGTGAGGCCCCTGGGCTTCAGCCCAGGTAAGCCCGTGCATTAAAGCGGCCTTGCATGGACGTAACACTGGACGTAGCGCTTCCCCATACTGCGGGGGCTCAAGCTAAATAATGGAGCTAGCTAGGTAGCTAGCTAACGTTAACGTAGCTAATATCTTATGTGTCCCGAAGAGCCGATGTGGGTTTAATGTTTAACACTTATCTTACGATACATCCGAGGGCTGTATGCTGTAAAGCCTATAACGTGGATGAGAGATAAAGCCATGGATGTTTTAAGAGAAGCTCTGTTCACGAAACTGCAGGTTAACTAGCACAACATAATGATTACACCTCCGTGACTACATTTACACAATTCAAATATTCTTTTGCAATCAGTACAAACTGTATGGTCTTTTATTTCAGATGAATCCGTTGGACAAGCAAGAAAGCATTCCAGGACGGAGCGTGTGTCTGGAAGCCCTGTCTGTAAGTTTACATTTATGCATGCATTTAAGAAACCAGTCATATTTCCTACCATGGAACTACTGACATTCAATCTGGTGCATATCATGTTACTGTTCTGATGATTTGTTTAGTTTTTTAGCGATTGTCTAATGTATCAGCATAGGTTAATCTTTTGCAATTGCATGTACAAGAAACCTACCATAAATGACCTGACCAATATTCTACTTTATTTTTAGATGAGTCAACACCACACAGGGAACCTGCTGGTAGCCTAGAGCTGGGGAGGAGGGGGGTTCTATTGTAACGCAAGCTCGGCCTGCCACTTCATCTTGGGACCCAGTTGAAGGTACAGTTGCTTTGAATTTTCCATTTCCAATTAATACAATTTCATGACAAGGACCTTGAGAGTAAGCCAGCTGTTTTGTTGTTGTAAACAGGAGAACTCATCACACAGAGGGAGGTGGCTCAGCCATGGAGACGGAAATGAGAGGCAAGAAGACTCACTTAAGTTGTTTACATATGTAAGTATATCATGTATAACAACTTAAACCATACATTTTTCCATAGCCATGAGGACATCATTACCCGCATGGCACAACGGATAGACACATTTGAGGAAAGATGAATGAGCTGCTCATGCCCTTAAGGAGCTCCCAGTCACCTCCCACTGCTCCCGTCGATGACATGTTGCTGTCGCCCTGCTCGACAGTCACGGAGCTGCAGGAGTCTCGGTCAACAGGAGAGGAGGAACTAAATGGTATTTAAGTGCCCTAAGATTAACACTATATAATTGCATAACTTCAAATATCATTATAACTGAACTGACTTATCTTACAAAATGAGATTGTACAAGCTCTCCACTTTGTTCCACATGTATAATTTGTATTTCTATATGTTTTACAGCAACTTTTCCTGACAAGCCTTGGAGATTCAACCAGAGGTGCTGCCATCCGTTGCATGCTACGGCGAGTGGCAACCAATGACGTTCTAAAACAGTGTAGCCTGCGGGGCAGAATAGGCAAAAAAGGCCTTCCAGGACCTGACAATCTGCAGGGTTATAACAGGCAGGTGTTATTTTATTGTTCACATCAGTATTATGCTTAGCTTGGCTGATAAGAGGTTTTAATTTGTCTTCATTTTGACTTCTACTCTAGCGGCCTCCCAGAAAAACTTCCCCCACGCTGACTGCAGCAGACACGGAGGACTTGATTGGGCAAGCGCTGAAGTTTGCCACACACAGACGGTAAATTGAATTTTTTTCTATTTGATGTTCATAATAATGTTCATAATCTATCAATATTTGTGATCAGAAAAAAAACAGGGTTGTTGGTAAAGGCCGTTTTACAGTCTTGCGAAGCCTCCATGCAGAGCTTTCGCCGTAGCCTACATAAGTGGCCTGATGTTTATACTTGTGCACTGTCGAGTCGGCGTGTGTGTTTTAGAGCGAGGGATCAGTGGCGATTAGCTTCGGAGCGAGTAGCGACTGTAGAGTCATAGTGAGAGAAACAAAGTGTCTCCCCTATTCTTTCTGACCACGTTGAGAAATCTGGAGCAGGAAAAGTTAACCAATTTGTCTTGCTTTTGTCAACCTGTTCATTCTTAGTATGACATATCAATAGGGCTGCAGCTATCGATTATTTTTGTAATCGATTAATCTAGCACTTTATCAATCGATTAATCGATTACATTTTTTTTGCGTTTTTAAACAACCAAAACAAATAATGCATAACGAAAATGATATGGCTGTAAAATAATCAAGCATTTGGCTTTTATTTCTCAAAAGAATAGAGGTATTCATTCCAACTCCAACATTTGGCAATTTCATTTAATTAAGTTTCATGCTGTAATCTAGCCCTGACATCAAAGTAAATATCTGTTTTATGTAGATTTCTACACCTGCAGCATTTACCATTAGGCTACCAACAAATAATATATAATTTCCGGGGTGAGCCTATTTGCTATGGTAACCTAGCAACCTGTGTGTGTTTGTGTGTGCACGCGTGCCGTGCATGAGGAAGAGTGAGAGAGACGAGGGTGCATGCGCGTGTGAAGGTTTTTTTTTTAGGCTCTCTTGCAATTGAACGTGAATAAGTTTACTACTTAAAAACATCACAGCTAAACATCATATCTAGTCAAACCGCATCACGACATCGCTACAAATACAGTATGCGATTAAAATCAGCGGCTGCTTAGGTTACGTTACCTTGTTTCAGCGACGCTTGGTGAAACAGCACGGAGTGGATGTTTTCGGTTCAGATGCTGAATCATTGAAGTCGTACTGCTGTGGTATGCCAGGTCTACTTTGCAGGAGTAGACACATTGCACCTTGTTCTCTTCCTTTTTTAGTATGTAATGATCTCAAACTTTAGACATTCTCTGCCGTTTCTGGACGTCTTTACTCTCCGCCATCGCGCCAACTAAATTCAAAATGTATCACGCGCTAGTGGTGTGCTTCCTGAACAACCAGAGGTGTAGTGGTAAAAAAAGAGGTGGGTAAACTATAAATTCTGGTAGACCACGACGTGGTCACCTTTTAAGGTGGGCCACTGCCTACCGGTGTATGTGTATCCTGATGACATCGCTATAGGCTATCATTTGATGGTACTACCAAGGGTATCACTGGTTGTTTCCTCATCATAGGTCACACAATCACTATTCAATTCATACATTCATCTAAGCTCTTGTTAAAGAGACTCGAGAAGGAATAATAGGGTTGAAATCTATAAAGTTTACTAAATGACAAAACAGAGAGAACAAACATATTTAAGAGATAGACTAGAGAGGGAGGCTTATATCCAGAGCTTCCAATGCAATGCACTTGTACATAATGATTAGGGATTTGGGATTATTTTCATAGTCGATTAATCTGTTGAATATTTTCTCGATTAATCGATTAGTTGTTTGGTCTATAATATGTCAGAAAAATGTGGATCAGTGTTTCCCAAAAGCCCAGGATGACGTCCTCAAATGTCTCATTTTGTTTCTGCTCCTGTAGAAGCTAGAGGTCTGTATGAAATCAACCTTGTTACTAGAAAAACATGTTTTTAGCCGCAATCTTATGGAGAAAAACTACACTACCCATAGTCGGCGAGTTGATTGGTTCAACTCGCCGTTTCCATAGAAACGTTTACCGTACCCGCAAAACCGCGAACGGCTATAGCGATAACATTAACTAGCTAGGTGACTAGCAAAGAGAGCTTGTTGTCACAAACTTCCAGTGGTTTAAATGTCAGAGAATGCATATAATTACATCCAGTTATTTATCTGATAATGTATCCTGAATTTTACTTGTAACATGGGCTAATGGGAAAAGGTAGAGGTGACTTGTTGAGTCAGTGGCATGAATCTACAGTGAACCAAATTAACCTAAAAAACATGAAGTTTAGTACTGTTATTCGAGCTCACTCACTGTGGGCTTGTAGCCGAGGCCGTTTGCTGGCATCAGGAGGAGGGCTGCTGTCTTGACGGCGCTTAAAAAATTGCCGGACATCTATTTTTACAATTTATTACATGAGACATGTAGGCTAGTTTGGGCTAGTGACCATGGATGTATTAAGAGAACTGATGAATCTTGATGCAGTCTGCTGCTTCCTGCTCTCTACGCAAGAGATGCTCGATGGCGTTTTAAGCCCCCAACGTTGACTTCAAGGCAGCGCTGCGACCATTGACTTAATTCAAGGCACCTATAACTGTTGCCTAATCCTAGTGCCTGGAAGGCAACGTTGTGGGCTATAACAAACACCGCAAGAGATTGGTCAACACTGACAGTAAGCAGCGCAATATGAAAGACTTCGTCTTAGGTTTAACAATCTATGAAACTAATAATGAAAAATATGAAACTAAAACGACATAAGCTTAATTTAAAATGTCTTAGGAACTATAGGCTATTTAGAGGTGGATAAACACAATTTAGAGGTGGATAAACGCACTTTGGAGGTGGGTAAACGCTATTTCCGAATTTTGGGAGGTGCGTAAACGGCGTTTACGTGCGTTTAGCCTCCACTACATCCCTGTGAACAACGGTCCGTGTGGAACAATCAGATACCTGCGCGTATAGTGCGCGTCATAGGAATTTAACGAGGCTTCGAGGCAGAGTTTTTGCCTCGAGGAATTTTTGTAATCGAGTTACTCGAGTAACTGGAATCGTTTCAGCCCTACATATCAAACTTTTGTTTCTTTTTAGGCCAGCTGAGAAGGACTAAGCTTTCAAAACCATGGAGCTCTATGTTTTATTGTGGAAGCATAGCCTCCTACAAGAGCTGTTGGCCATCTTCTACACTGCTGCCATCCTCCTGCCTCCTCTCCTCTGGCGCTACAGATCCCCGCACACGAAAACAACCAGACACAAGAACAGCTTCTTTCCCACTGAAATCACTCTCCTGAACTGCTGCTAAGTGGGGTCATCCCCACTTTGGACATTCACCTACACATTACATACTTTATCATTCCAATATGCATCTTGGAAACTACATTTGCACTGTTATGTGTCTATGGCCAATACAACTGATTCTGATTATTATGCGTGTGTGTGTGTGTGTGTGTGTGTGTGTGTGTGTGTGTGTGTGTATATATATATATATATATATATATATATATATATATATATATATATATATATATATATTAGGGCTGTCAAATGATTAAAATTTTTAATCAAATTAATCAATTTTCAGTGGATTAATCATGATTAATCACTATTTGCAATTACACCTGAATCCTAACCATTTTTTTTCTGAAATGCATACCAAAAGATACTAGTGCTGTCAAGTGATTAAAATATTTAATCGCATTAATGTCATAGTTAACTCGCGATTAATCGCAATTAATCGCACATTTTTATCTATTCTAAAAGTCCCTTGATTTCTTTTTGTCCCATTATATTTTCTCATTTTAATTCTCTTATCAACATGGAAAAGTAGATTGGCTTGCTTTGTGACAATGTTTTTTTTATTGAAAACAACATTGTCATATACGTTATGTTCAATTTCACACTAACATTCACACTTGGAACTAATAATCTGTCACACAATGTAACGCTGTTACCTCGATTTTCCATTGCAGGTAGTACTGCAGATAGTCCTGCAGGTAGTACTGCAGGTAGTACTGCCTCATGCCTGAGGCGAGCGTGGCTGGTCCTACTGTCTATGGGCTCATAGCGTCGTCAGCGGCATAGCCGTCGTCATAGCAACTGGTTTCCCGACTCATTTCCTGGTTCTCGTTCTCTTTCATAACCAACGTAAAATCAAGGAGAGGGTTTTCCTGCTCCAGGTTTCCCACCATGGTCAGAAAGAACAGAGGAGACACTTTGTTTCTCTCACTGACTGTAGAGTTACTACTCGCTCGCTCTGAAGATAATCGCCGTCACAAGCCTACAAGCTACGCGGCTAGCAAGCTAAAACCGGCTGAGGCTTGTGTCTGTTTCGTTTGCGGTCTGCGAAATTACAAGACCCGCCCTTCAATCACTACTATTGGCCAGGCGTCGAAGGTAACGTAACTCCATTTGTTCAGGTCCTATCCCCTGACCAATCCACTATCCTCACCACTCGCGGTGAAATGCCTAAACCAAACCAATCAGCTGCTTCGTAGGGCGGGACATGGCGTGGCCATAGACAGTTAAAGAAGTGGACTAACAGATCCCGTTGCTCTCTCTATGCGTTACTCGTGCGTTAAAAAAATTAAAATGGGTTTGCGTTAACGCCGTTAACGCGTTAAACTGACAGCCCTAATATATATATATATATTTTTTAAGGCCTTTTATATATTTTGTATTTCGTTAATTTTATTGTATATTGTTAGAAAGCCCACATTGTTAATGTATTGTTAAATTGTTCATTGGGATAAGTTCCATTCAGTAATAGCGAGTTCTCTGTAAGTTTCTGTATGTCCTACGCTTTTGAACGTACCATAGCCGTTCCGATGCTATTGAATGCACCACACGTGCGTAAACTCCGTGCTGTTATGCTAGTTCTCAGGTGGATATACATCTACTTTGCCTTTCTCAACATTCACCTCTACCTCCCTGGTTTATTGCTGAGTGTAAATGACGTAAGGTGAGATTAACGACAGTATACTGTCTGACTGGATGCTAACATTGTGTACTGTTTAGATGTGCATAAGTTAATGCTATCTCTGTTGTAGTTATTAAAGTTTGAAATCCCATCAAGTTTGCCTGTTCATTCATTCCTGCTAATATATAATCATTCCTGCTCATGCACAGACAGTTTAAAGTAGTAATAAAATTGGTATCATGGTTGTTAAAGGTTAGGGGAATGTAAAAAATAACGTTAGTGGAACGTTCACTAAAGGTTGAAACGTTAGGGTAACGTTGAGCGAACGTTCTCTAAATGGTTGCAACATTAGGCGAACATTCTGGGAACGTTCTCTAAAGGTTGCAACGTTAGGCATACGTTCTTGGGACGTTCTCTAAAGGTTGCAACGTTAGGCGAACGTTCTGGGAACGTTCTCTAAAGGTTGCAACGTTAGGCGAACGTTCTGGGAATGTTCTCTAAAGGTTGCAACGTTAGGCGAACGTTCTGGGAACGTTCTCTAAAGATTGCAACGTTAGGCAACGTTGCAACCATTCTGAGAACGTTCGATGTAACCAAAAACTAACGATCACAAAACGTTCACAAAACTTGCCGTGGGGACCAAAAACTAACCACAAACTAACCAAAAACTAACCTTCAGGGAACGTTTCCGCAACCAAAAACGAACGTTACCAAAACGTTTTAGGAACCAAAAATTGTTATCTGGGATAGCACAGCATCTAAACATTCCCTGTGAAAAGATGTAGGCTTATAAAGTGAAGCAGAGTCAAGTTAGAGACGTTTTAGCAGAAGCATATTTAGGCATACTTATATGTCCCTGTAGGTATGTATTCCATCTAAATGTGTTTCTGGCTTTGATCTATAATCAAATCTATAATTTGTTTTCCATTCAAGGAAAACCGTACAAGAGAAATTAAATTTGAATCTTACCTGAGCACATTTATTTACAATAAAACCTATGTGTATTTTGCGTAATCAACACAGGCAGATATCTTGAAATCCATTGGCTAATTTGGATGACTGACATCTATTTAACCGTCAGAGCCAATAGAATTGAGTCACAGTCTCAAGCTAAATGTTAACAACACCAGTGGCCAACCACAAGAAGGCTTATACACTGTAGGCCAATAGATGCCTCGCATACTTTGTTAGAACCCCCCCCCCGTACTGAAAATGCCGGTATACTGTCAGGAACTGTTTCAAAGGGACACAAAAACATTGGAATAACACTTAGCAGCATCAATATGCCTTCAAACACAAGTTTTCATTACAAAACAGCAAAGGTAAGTAAGACCTAATTCATGGTTATGGCGGTATAAAGTTAGCTTACTTTTTTGCTCTTCTTTGGCTGTTACCTCGGTGCTTTTTCATTTTAGAGTTGTCAAACATACCGTTGGAATCAGCGGAGTTCCCCCTCTAATATGACATCGTTTGTGCGGATAGTAAAAAGAAAAAGAAAAAAATCGCTAATGTGACATAATGCTCATGTGCACCGTGCTTGTGTTTTTCCTATGTGCTCATTTAGTTGCTCGGTTTTGGATTCATATTTTGTGTAGATAAAAATGGTTATCAGGGGCATAGGCGTCGTTTTAGGGGGGGACGGTGGGGACGTGTCCCCACCAGATTTTGTCATGAGTCATTTTGTACCCACCACTTTTTTTTAAACCTCAAGCTCAATTTAGTTAAAAAATAAAGTTCATAACACATAAGATCACTTACTGTACATGAGGAGCAATATGAGAGAGAAATGTGATCATTGATCTCTATTTAGGAACATTAAACCACGTTAAGCTTTTTCACGTTATATTAAGCCCATGAGAACCGTGGGGAGTCAACCCACAGCCGCTGCTGCTGAAGATGTGAAGCAGAAACAAGCTTAATGTCAGATAACGTCCATAATAATTGGACTTTTGGTTCGATTTTTTCAGAGTTTTCGGTGGTTATAAGGAGCAATATGAGAGAGAAATTATTATTGTTTAGGTACATTAAACCACGTCATGTCATATTGTCAACATGGTACAAGCAGAACATATGTCGTGTCTAATGCTTTTTGAAAACTTAAGGCTTTCTTCTTCATAAAACGAGTTGGACATCACATTTTTGAATACATTTTTATTTATTTACATTAGTAAGCTACAGGGGCCTGTACTCAACCCAGGGTTTTCTGTACCACGACGGTGGATTAGTTGTTACCGAGTTCAATCGCCGTGGTAACTTAATTATGCTGAACACCTAACCTGGTCGGGAGCAGGTTTCGGAGATTAGAGATCAACTGGTGTAAAAGCACCGCCTACTGACCAATCAATAGGCCTACTCCATTGATAACGGCATCACCGTTCTTAGAAGATCCATTGACTGAATGGGTGGAGTTCAGTGAGAAAAAAAGAAGAGAGAGAGAGAGAGAGAGAGAGAGAGAGAGAGAGAGAGAGAGAGATGCGCTCTTAAAAGTTAAAACATAGAGACTGACAACCCCGTTAACATTCCCTGATGGCTATTTATGAAAGGTAGGGCCTATAGATTTTCAGTGGAGGGAATAACGTAGGCCTATTGTAAACTTCTTGAGCCGTGTGTTGCCAATGCGCACATCGGTTTGAATTATGTTTTCACATTTTTTATTTGCTGCCACGATCGCTTCCCACTGCCAGGGTTGCAACTGAATAGACTAACCAGTGGTACGTGATACGCAGGTATACGCCGTATACCCACTAGGAAAAGTCAAGTATTTCCGTATAGCCTACCCACTGTGTGGGTGGGTGCGCGCCTGTGTGTGTACCTGTGTGTCTGAGTACAGCAGTAAACAGAATACAATGTTTATATGTCCTTGTTTCAGATGATGAGAGAGACAGTGAGAACTCCTGGCCTTCATTAGGTCAATGACTATGCAACATTAGAGTACATTCTTAAATCTTAAATGTGCATTGCTTTACACAATTAAATGACTATATGGTAATGTTAGTTAGCAATGGTCAGATAATTAACTAAAATAGAAACAGTGGAGCTCTTTTCTCCTTCCGTCTGCTTTTTATGCATTTGTTAGCCATGGTGTTGAAGATTGTAAACAGTTTATTAAATACTTTTGAGTAAATGTAGGCCCTTATCAGCAGATTTTACTGCTAATCGATACAAAAGTTGTATGATGATGCTAATTATTAGTCATGGTTTTGTGTGGCAGTGTAGGGGTGTCGGTTAAATGGCTTATTTGTGTGATGTGATGTCCTGTTGTGTTCAGGTTCGGTTGCGTTTCTCAAAAAGTGTTGTTTTTCCAGGACTTTAAATAAACGGCATCAATACTTAAACGTCTGTTGCCCGTGTACATTTCATATTCAGAAACGTCACAGTACCGACTGTATGGGGTGTCGCTCTGGGACAGGCGAGTATGAGGCTGGGAGGGGAAAATCACAGTATACTCACTACAAAAATATAGACTACACCACTGAGACTAACGGCAGTTTATGGAAAGAACAAGTGTAATTATGATCACATCTTGTGTCTGACTGGTTGATAAGCCAGTCCCTCCAGACAAACGTGATTATGCGATTGCAGAATTCAATGCATAATCAGCCAAAGTCCGCATATTTATGTGGGGGCCGCATTTTTTCAAATAGGCTACGCCGCACTTTAGCCGCATAAATTGCTAATTTCCTCGCAAAATATGCGGGGCTTGCATGATTTCATAATCCCCTCATTTTCATTGCAAAAAAGTCACATATATCTCAGCAGAAAGTTGAAAAATGTTGCGTTTACTTCACACAAGAGCAGCCATTTTCCCATGTTGCCATGGGAACGTTATGTAGTGACGTAATTTCGACTACTGACAACATGGTTGGGGGAATCTCTTTTTCATCAAACCGCAGTTTTTGCAAGTTACTGCAATTTCATCGCATAAAATTGCACAAATATCCCACATATTCCATCGCATTTTTTAAGAAAACGTGCCGCATAATTAATCAAGGATTTCTGCCCGCAACAATCACAAAACTCTGAATTTGTCTGGAGGGACTGATAAGCGTTGTGACTTACACATTTACAGCGTTGGCTTTTTTGCCAGCTTGTCTTCCTGTTCTAGGAAGCGACTGGATTGCTTTTTGCTTGTAAACCGTGTCTGTGTTCTTCATATTTATGTAGAATTGCTCTTATGTAAAATATGTGGCTCTGGTAGATTGATTGCAAACACCGCCTCTTTTATGTGAACGCGCGTCTCTAGATTGGTAAACCCTGGGTTGATTCAACTAGTTGATAAACGTTGTGACACAGTTTAACCGTGGTTGTTAGGGTTAGTGTAGCTGGGGAACTGAAAGGAATCCAGGGCATGTTAAACTTGATTTGTAGTAGCTACAGGCCTCTGGACAACGTCTTTCAAAACATGACCTGCGCGAAAGAGAAAAAAATATGAATGCGTCATTGTCCCCACCACTTCTGGAAATACACTTCCGAATGCATCTCTGTCCCCACCACATTTCAAACCAAACTGACGCCCATGATCAGGGGCGTTTAGCCAAGTTTCGGCCTGTTAAGCAGATATGCTACATGAATATGTTGCTACGTGTTTAACATGCTCATATATGGTGTTTGCTGTGAGTTACCGTAGTACCAGTACTGGGGGTGCTCGGGCTTAACAGGTTAATGCTAACTTAATATTCAATAAGAATGATGAATGAACACTGTAAATAACTATATACCTGTCTTTAAAACTGTGGATATGCATGCACGGCTGTATTTTCAGACTTTGACATTTGATGAAAATACAGCCATTAAGATCTTGCGCAATCGTTACCCTTAAAAGGCCATGTTTCAGGTGAACCACTACTGTTGATTAATGGGTGCATAACCCACTCAAGAAATGTATATCATTGTTAAAAATGTCTCCAAATAGTGTTAAAGGTCAGTTTGTCGATTTTTTGGTATTAGTGGGTTTTTAACGGCTAACCGTCCAACCTGTGAAATCCCCCGACGGTTGTAAACACATTTTCGATTACAACCCCAAATCAGAAAAAGTTGGGACAGTATGAAAAACACAAATAAAAAAAGAAAGTAGTGATTTCTAAATGTACTTTGACTTGTATTTCATTGCAGACAATGTGAACACAAAATATTTCATGTTTTGTCTGGTCAACTTAATTTCATTTGTAAATATACATCCTTTCCTGTCATTCAGACCTGCAACACATTCCAAAAAAGGTTGGGACAGGAACAATTTAGGGCTAGTAATCAGGTAAATTGGTTAAATAATGATGTGATTTGAAACAGGTGATGTCAACAGGTGATTGTAATTATGATTTGGTACAAAAGCAGCATCCAAGAAAGGTCTAGTCCTTTAGGAGCAAAGATGGGCCGAGGATCGCCAGTTTGCCAACAAATACGTGAGAAAATTATTGAAATGTTTAAAAACAATGTTCCTCAAAGAAAGATAGGAAGACATTTGCTCATTTCACCTTCAACAGCGCATAACATAATTAAAAGATTCAAGGAATGAGGAGGAATGAGGAGCAATTTCAGTGCGTAAAGGACAAGGGCGCAAGCCTAAGCTGAACAACCGTGATCTCCGAGCCCTCAGGCGGCACTGCATCAAGAATCATCATTCATCTATAAGCGATATCACCACATGGGCTCAGGATACTTTGGCAAACCTTTGTCAAGTACCACAAGTACGTTTACATCCACAAATGCCAGTTAAAACTGTACTGTGCCAAAAGGAAACCCTATGTTAACAGTGTCCAGAAGCACCGTCGACTTCTCTGGGTTTGGAGGCATCTGGGATGGACCATCACACAGTGGAAGCGTGTACTGTGGTCAGATGAATCAGTATTTCAGGTATTTTTTGGGAGAAATGGACGCTGTGTGCTCCGGACCAAAGAAGAAAAGGATCATCCAGACTGTTACCAGCAACAAGTCCAAAAGCCAGGGTCTGTCATGGTATGGGGTTGTGTCTAGAGCCCGACCGATATGGATTTTTGGGGGCCGATGCCGATGCCGATATTAACTTGAAAAGAGCCGATTTATAAGCCGATATTTTGATTTTGAAAATAAACTGGATATTAGACCCATTTCCTATAAACTGCACTTACACAACATTCAATAGCAAAATATCTGCCTGTTCTATGTATGTGGGCTGTATAAACCATTTTCCAGAAGGGATGTTAAAAAAAAGCCTTAGATTACAGTCTCAATGACTAAACAATTGCACATCTAAAGTATATATTTTTCAATGATCACAAAACAGTCTGGTTTTAAACATTTAACACTTTTATTTACTTCCAGTTGAAGCTGGTTTTAACAGTGTGTACTGTAAATAAATTATAAGTTAAAGTTAAAGTAAAAGAGCTATACCAAACAAATTAAATATTCCACAAAACCATAATAAAATTAAAATAAGTTAAATGTATAGCTACATATACAATAAATAAATATAAAATAAATAAATATTTATTTATTTTATATTTCATTTGAGGTATCTGTGGAGAAGTAGTCCCACACTTTGCTGCTACATCGTCCTCTTTTTTCAGCCATCTGTAGGGCAGAAAGAGAGACAGAGAAAGAATAAGCATGTGTATTAATAATATCACCATGTATCATTACTTATGTCATCATTACAATTATAATAATAATAAACAGGGATATCCTACATGGGCAAAAATGAGAAATATAGAGAAATATTTTTTTGTTTTTATTTGTCAAGCAATAGGTATTACCTATTACCTATTTATATTTAACAATATTATTACAACATTTTCCTGTTATGTCTGTGAAGCTGCTTTCCCCTAACGTTCCCCTAACGTTGTAACCTTTAGATAACGTTCCCCTAACGTTCCCCTAACGTTGTAACCTTTAGATAACGTTCCCCTAACGTTGTAACCTTTAGATAACGTTCCCCTAACGTTGTAACCTTTAGATAACGTTCCCCTAACGTTGTAACCTTTAGATAACGTTCCCCTAACGTTCCACTAACGTTGTAACCTTTAGATAACGTTGCCCTAACGTTCCACTAACGTTGTAACCTTTAGATAACGTTACCCTAAAGTTCCCCTAACGTTGTAACCTTTAGATAACGTTACCCTAACGTTCCACTAACGTTGTAACCTTTAGATAACGTTACCCTAACGTTCCCCTAACGTTGTAACCTTACACAACTGTCTGTGCATGAGCAGGAATTAATTATTATATATTGGCAGGAATGAATGAACAGGCAAACTTTAACTTGATTAGCGTTAGAATAACGTAACAGTTGTTTTTTCGAGGCACGCTGTACATAACTTCTAGTCATTTACTACACGCGCCCCCTGCCACAGTTACGCGGTCATTATGTGGGAAACACTGCAGATATATTTAGAATAAGTTAAACGCTAACGTTATAGTTTGACCTCTTATTAACGTTCGCGTTCTTCCACTGATAAACATGGTATTAGTTAGCTTTGTGGCTAATCTAATATAGCAATGCATTAGCGGCTGTAAGTGATGTTACAGAATATTTAGAAGTGATATTGATAGGACCGTTAGCTAGAACTACCACACCGTTTTTATATACAGAGTATGAACTAAATCTACAATCATTTCACATGACGAACGACAGACTCACCGTCAAAACAGTATCTCCATGCCGGGTGTAATGCTCGGCCACTGGCTTGGCTGAGACTTTTCTTCTGTAGTGGATTTCTGGCGCTGTGTCAACTGGGGAGTTGCAGACCGCCCTCTGGTGGGCAAACTATGCAACACTCATAACATGAGTGAAGCATGAGACTCAGTTTCTCATGTTTCATCGGCCGTTATAAACGCCGATGCCGATTTAAATGCCATTAGCTCATATCGGCCGATAATATCGGCCGGCCGATATATCGGTCGGGCTCTAGTTGTGTCAGTGCCCTTGGCAAAGGTAACTTGCACTTCTGTGATGGCACCATTAATGCTGAAAAGTACATAGAGATTTTGGAGCACAATATGCTGCCTTCAAGAAGACATCTTTTCCAGGGACATCCATGCATATTTCAATAAGATAATGCAAAACCACATTCTGCACACATTACAAAGTCCTGGCTGCGGAAGAAGAGGATACGGGTACTTGACTGGCCTGCCTGCTAGGGCTGTAGCGATACACAAATCTCACGATACGATAAGATACGATATTTTCAGCCCACAATACAATATATCATGATATTCAGCCAACGATACGATTTTATACATCATTTTCTGAAAGATTTAAAGGGGACAGAGTGATTTTGGTGACATCTTGTGAGTGTTCCATTTAGTTGGATTTAATTAATTGAACTGAAAACTAAAAACATCAATTACACAATATATGTCTCTGACTGGACAGTCTACAGCTTGCCAATTCTGGACAAAATGAATCAAAGAGGTGTTGAGAAAATTAGTTCCATTTATTGAAACAGTGCAAACTGTTGCTTAAATGCCTTTGAAAAAGTAAATAAAGTGCAGTATTGCAATTAACAATGGAGAGTTAAAAAGTGCAGCAAGTGGCCTGTTCTGAACAGTTTCTTTGACAGCTTTTTTAGCTTGACACTGAACATATGAGGTAGCCAGTCTAGCCACCAGGTAAGTAAACATAGTACCATGGCTTCTCCAAAACATCCAATAATTCAAGTCACTAAGAAGAACATTTAAACATTTAACTTAAAATGTACCCGTCTTAGCCGAGTAGTTTAAGGTCTGTAGGCCTACAAGTATGTGAGGTAGCAAGTCTAGTTAGCAGAAAAGAAAAATAAACCATGGCTGTGAATTAGCGTGGAATGTACAATGGTCAGCATTTAACAGTCAATTTACCAGCAGTTAGCTGGACACAAATCACCTCATTTCTGCACCAGTCCGTGTTAACACCATGGATGTATTAAGAGAATATTAACACAGCCCACCGGCGACAGAGCATCTCTAGCTCGGAGGGCTAGCAGACCTGGTAGCTGGACAGTCCGGTACACTGTTGTTCAGCCATGTTTCCACAAAGAAAAACACAGCAGTCTCTGAACTTGCGTTGGGACTTTCGTTTAAGTTGGATGTAGCTAGTCCAGTTTGTTGTCGGACACATCGAAGCAGGATTGATGGGACAGGTGGCCAGCTAGCGTAAGCTTCCCCTAGCAGCGTCGAGCGACACCGCTGGTTGAAATTCTGGTCTCCATACAGGCGAAGCTCACGTAGTGTGTCTAGTCCGTCTGTAATAACGTTCCCTGCATATTCTCCTATCTGTACCAATGTATCTGTCAGTACCCGATCCGTGCTGAGTGTATCCAGGTGGTACAAGTGCGGTATTTTGAACCATAGGCAGTTTGACCTGACTCTATAAACAGGAAGAGGTAGTACGGGTAACTTGCTCTACAGCGACACTAGCGGCTGGCTGACCAAATCGCTCTTCCTGCAACGCGAACGGGGGTAAACACCAGTAAACACGGGGGATTTGAATGGGATTTAATTATCGATACTCGCGGCTTAAAAATCGATACTTTCTTGGGAAAAAAAATATCGATTTATATCGCAGAATCGATAAAATTGCCCATAGGGATGGGCATGATTAATCGACAATTGATCATTAAGAATTTCGTCGATCACGTTAATTTGTCATCGATTAAACTAATGCAGGTTGCGTTGTGTAGTGTGACTGAAGCAATGAAACGAATTCCATAGGCTGCTCAGTTTAAGTTACCTGCTGTGTCCGTTTTGATTCAAAGTAAACATGAAGAGATCACGGCGAAGTGTGGCGTGGGACCATTTTGATTTAAAAAACGACTTAGTTCACTGCAAACACTGCGACGCCGTGTATAAGTACAACACGGCCACGACTCAAATGATGTACCACTTAAAGTGCATCTGACCCTGGTTAACGTCGGTGGCGGTGCGTCCTGCTCTCAGTCTCAACCTAGCATCAACTCGGCGTTAGCACGGAGGAGCTGCGATGCACAACGAGCAGAGGAAATTACCCAAGGGGTCTGCAAGTTCATTGAGATGGATATTGGAAGCAGCATTTCACATTCCGTCACAACGTACCATCACCAGACTGGTAGAAACTCACTACGAACAACGGAATAAGGTTCCCCGGCTCGGGCTGGACAAGTTAGCGTGGAGGTACCTGTGCATCCCGGTGGGTGTTTTCGGCGGCTGGACTGACGATCACCAGGTAGCGGTCACGTCTGACCCATGCATGTATTAAGTGAACCTCAGACCCCAGATCATGTCAACCTGCTTATTTTTCTCAACAAAAACCATTAGACTGGTGCAGAAGTTGTATGCGAGTTACTGGTTATTTTGTATTAGGCTTTGTCCGTGCCTTGGCGAGTTTTGAGTTACATTTTGACAAAACCTGTCAGATCTAAGTAGTATTATGTTTTTGGTTAAGTTATGGTTAAGTTATTGTTTAACGTGATTCTTTTTATTTATTATTTTGGAACAAACGAGGGCCTCTGTTTAAGAAGGCCGGCTCACAGCAGCAGGTTCCGCTGCTTCAGAGCACCACAGCGCATATATCTTCAAGTTTAGCCAAACCTCCAGTTTAACTGTCACAAGTTGTTCTTCTTGTAATTAAGGTCTCATCCAGGAAAAACACGCTGTATTTTTGTATTTTCGTTGCGTTTTTAATTTATAAAAAGTTAAATAAATAATTAATTTAATATAAAAATATTAATGATTAATCGATAATTGATCATTAATTCTCCCGATGATCGACAAAGAAAATTTAATCGAATGCCCATCCCTAATTGCCCAGCCCTACTACCTGCAATCCAGACCTGTCTCCAATAGAGAATGTGTGGCGCATTTTGAAGAGCAAAATGCGACAACAAAGACCCCGTACTGTTGCCCACCTTAAGACTTGTTTGCAGCAAGAATGGGACAAAATTACACCTGAAACACTTCATCACTTGGTGTCTGCAGTCCCTAAACGTCTTTTAAGTGTTGTGAAAAGGAATGGCAACATTACAAAGTGGTAAATGCTTTAGTGTTCCAACTTTTTTTGAAATGTGTTACAAGAACCAAAATAGGAATTTTGATTTTTGAGAAAAAATACAAAAATCATGAGGAACACATTAAATTATGTGCTGTTGTATTGTCTGCAATGAAATACAAGTCAAAGTACATTTAGAAATCACTACTTTCTTTTATTTGTGTTTTCCCTACTTTTTCTGATTTGGGGTTGTAGATATCTCACGTTTTGATAGTAGCCTACTAGCTCCAGTAACAGCATATTTGCCTAATGTTTATTTATTAGTTGAACGGGGGTGCTGTTCGGCTTTTCACAAGTTTAGACAGCTAGCTAATGTTACGCCAACATTTTGCTAACGTTAGCGTTAGCCTAGCTAGACTGCTAGATAATCATTACGACTGCCTTGGGTTTTCCTATATCTGTGTCCACGTTGTCAACATAAGACCTGTGGCGTTAGTGCTCCTTTTGTACAATCATGTTATTGAATGAAATGCTAAGCTTCGCTCCTACGAGATGGTTGGGTTTGTGTTACGTTACACACAAAGCTAACTGGTGATCGTTAGCATCCCGTATGCTAGCAAAATTAGCTAGCTAACGTTGCGTAGTGTAGGATTATTTTGCTTAAGAATGAAAGGGCCTCAGAATATATGACTTGACAGTTGTCTCTCTCTGCTCCTCTGAAGTTAAGGTAAAAAAAGGCCATCTGGTCTCAACCAGTGATAAGACTTCTTCACAGCATTTTGCTCTGAAAATGATTAACAATCTTCATCAGGAGTGAAAAACTCCTCTTCTTGGGGGAGACAGAGAGAGACAATCGGAGCGGTGTTCAGGAAGAAACTGAAAGTGTTGCAAGGTCGTAAATGTCCTTGGCTTCCCTTAGTTCCCAGGTCTACTAATGATACAGAGAGCACTCAGGCGCTTAGCTTGAGTAAGAAAAAACATCAATAAATTGTAACTAAATACTTACCCTGGTAACAAGACTGCAATCATAAAGCAACTGTTTTATGGCCATGGGAAGAGAGAAAAACCAAAAAGCAACATCAGAGGGAGATTGCGAGTTCGGGGTCGAAAAGGTCAAAGAACATCTCCGGACGAGAGAGGTGGACCTGGATAACATCCAAGAGATAAGGTGCCAGAGGCGGCAAGAGAAGAGGATATAATCTAGGGAAAGCTAGAGGACGGGACCAGATCCTGCGAAGACGCTGTCTGCTTGCTAGGCGGAAGAGATAGGCTGTCTTTTGTTAGAATCTGATCCTTGTATACAAGTCTTTGTATTTTGCAAATATCATTCACTAAAGCTTGTTATACTATTAACTGAACGAATCCTGAGTTTTTGTTGATCCACCAGAAAAACGAACACTTAAAGGCGTGGGTAAGGTGACTTTAAATTGGAGTCAGATTTGGGGTTTTCGGCCGTTTTTGTAACGTAACAAAAAACATCTCGTATGAGCGAAGCTTAACATTTCATTGAATAAGTATGGTACAAAAGGAGCAATAACGCCACGTCTTATGTCGACAACGTGGATGCAACAACGAAGGCAGTCATAATATTTACGTAGCAGGCTAGCTAGGCTAACGCTAGCAAACGTCACCCTGGCTAGCTAGCTAGCTGTCTAAACTTGTGAAAAGCCAAACAGCATCCCGTCCAAGCCGTTTCACTTTCCCTGCAATATTATTATACACATAATGAAGACACATGGACTCAGGTCGAGACCAGAGGTCACATTTTGTGTGTTGTGTCAGAGACCGAGACCATAAACAGTGAACAAGACGGACGTTGGTCTATCGTCTCCCCAACGTGACATCATGCAATGCATTGTGGGGGGAAAACAAACCGCTGTAAAATAGTACTACTTTTTCATGTTATTTTCCATTTTGTGATACCCAACAACATCAAATACAATGGATAACAGTTTAAATGTTTATTACCAACAAGCAATTAGCGCAAATTCGTTGGAAAATTAACCCTGCAACATGGCCTTTAATGTCCTCGTTATCGTTCCGAACTTTAATACTGTTTGTGACCAAACCTGCATGAAGTGTGTTTGCTTATTAGACTCTCTTTCGTCTTCAAATTGTATCTTGGGGTGGGGGTTAGGCCTACGACCAGTTGATGCTGTGATTTTGGCAAGGTGTTAACAATCAGAAATTGTTGTAAACATATATACATATATTATATATATATATATATATATATATACACACTGGTGTGACCCTGTGCGTAATGCTGCATGTTGACACTGCTGGCACTGCAGGAGGACTACATAATAGAAGAATCAGGAGACAAAGAGACTTCAGGGACCATGACGATGACTGGCTTAAATGGCGATTTAGATTCCCTAAAGTGGTGCTCTTGGATCTATGTACTGAATTAGGTCCAGTAGAGAGGGCAACATTCCGGAACCGTGCCATCCTGGTCCAAATAGAGGTACTCGCAACTCTGGGGGAAACCGGCTGTTTCCAGAGGGAAACGTCAGACAGCGACGTGTTTTTTTTTTATAAATATTATATATAATCTTCAACTTCATCATAGTTCTGTTAAATCTTATTATATATGTCTGGTATATCAAAGCTGTCCCAGAGTGCCGTAATGCCTGCCATTTTGGACGTATTCTTAATACATTTAGTTATAGATCAGGTTTCCCTACACTGTGCAAGAACAGGCCGAAATTATAATTCAATTTGCAGCAATTCCTGAACGTCTGAGAAGTTTTTTGCTTTTTCTCCATCAGTCATCATGATTCGGTGTAACAACTGCCAGTGTCATTAATATACTGATCAGCATTCATGAGGTGCTTTGCATTGACTATTTATGGTCAAAAATGGGCGTGTACAGGGCGGGATAAGAGGCTGATCCACTTACGCACACTTGTAGGTAATCTCTGATTTATAAAGGAACATTGCTTACAGGTGTGCGTACACACGTTTTATAAATCTGACTTTTTTTTGGCATACGCCATTTTGGGTTTTTGGGCGTACGTACACTTTTAGTAAGACATCCTACGCACAGTTTTATAAATGAGACCCCTGCTGATTTGATATTCTAAAAATGAAAAGTTAAACTCACCACTAGTTGGCCTGTCGCGGCCCACAGACCTGGATCTAACTAAGCAACGCAGAGCAGAAACATCAGTCAGTCATGAACAATGGTCCTTGTGACCTACCTGCTGTTTTGATATTCAGCAATGGAAGGCTATACTCACGACTAGTTGACCTGTCGCGGTTCACAGACCTGGGTGAACCTAAGCAACGCAGAGCAGAAACATCAGTCAGTCAGGATAGTACTAGTGTTATGTGGGCTGATTTATATGGTTTGATGGGCCTAGTTCAACATAACATTTTCCAAAAAACTGCAGTTATGTTGTTAAAACTTTTACTTTGGAAAGAAAATGTAGCAATCAGTGTCTCTCTTTCTGGAACTGAAAATACTGTTTCCCTCATCTCAGGCTTAACAAACTCAAGTTTTCACTAAACTCACTTTCTGGAATACGCCCCTGGACTGGACCAATAAGGCAACAGCTAAACCCAGCATTTGTTAAACCCATGTGTACTTACAAAATTAGATTCAACAGTGTGTTGTAATTATAAAGTTTAATGCAACTACAAAATACTTAACTTAAACAACTCACCATTCTTTGACATTTTGATTGGTGGGGTGGGAAAGACCGGAATTTTAGGACTGGCATCTGATCAGTAAATAAGGAGTATAAAAAAGTAACAGTTTACTTGATTTTGTACTGAGCACAGGCAACGTTTCAATACACATTTGATTAATGCCACAAACATTTTTGTACCTTCTTTCCTCTCTTCTTTATCCTCCCCCTCAGCACTCGCCTCAGACAGGTCAGATCCTTTGAATATTAAAACATGTTAAAATTGTAACATGAGTTTGCATGTTTTCACTATTCAACCAATGATGGGGACATACTTTCAACAAAATCTTCATAAGTTTTTGTTTTTTCATCCTCTTACGCACTACAACCTCTTCATCTTTGTCTTCACATTGTTCAGCATGGCTGGTTTGATTATATTCCTCACACTCACAGAGACCTTCTGCAAAGACAGCATGCATGTCATCAAAGCTTATATCAATATATACTCCACATAACTTCTCACATTTGTTTAACCGTTGTATCAAAATATAAGAGGTTACCTGCGGTACATTTCACTTTCAACAATGGGGAAGTTTTCCAGTGCTCTCTACTGGCCACGTGGTTTTCAAAACAATATTTTGCCCTCGTCTTTGGCCACCGAAGGGTTTTCTCAGCTATTAACCCAGGCATCAGGGATGGTCCCCTCCATTTCCTTCCCATTTTCATTCCAAACAGCTCTGGCAAAAGGCATAACCTGCAACCAAAATAAATGAAAAAAAAAAAATATATATATATATCCAGTATATACCCAAACGTACTGTATGACTTGCCATTTTTCAACAGGAATGCTCAATGCCATGCCGCAAAGGAATCATGACAGAGACATTGTTGAAAGGTAGACAGGCTACTTTGACTTCTTTTCTTTGGAATCTATGGCCATTCCCTACGTAAGCAATGTTGAAGAGCTTTGACGGACATGGTTTGTCAAACAGGTCGACATTGTGTCTGTTTTATCACATCGCAAAGAACTGTCCCATCTCCCCTCCTCTCTTGAACAAAAGCAAACCTCTCATCTTCTAGAAGCAGCTGCAGGGTTTCCCCGCAGCACTTTGCTGTTAAGGCGGCCGCCTTTGCAAGACCCGCCTGTCGCCTTAACGTGTCAAAAAAATAAAAAATAAATAAAAGAGCAATACCGCCGTGTTGCTCAGCGTCCTATTTTCTGCCTTGCTTTCCAAACCACATAGTTGACAACCTGCAGGTTGGAGGCGGTGGAGACAGGCTCGTACATACACGCTGCTGTGGACTTGTGTCAGTCTCGCAAGCGGTTTCAGGAAAGTGGCTGCATGTGTCCGACAATGTACAGAACATTAACCGGTACAAGCCTACAGCCAGGGTTCGAATTACAAAGTGGCTTTCGGGGGAGCCCTATTTTCCGATCCTCCCTGACTGACTTTAACGCTTTTGGTGCGTGTTTGGCCATTTAAAACAATAGGTTTACTTCAAAACGCAAGCGCCAGACGCTGTCAGTGTTAGGGCAAACAGCTCTGTCCACGGTTCTGAATCAACCGCCCTTGGGCTTACATCATGCAAATCATGATAAAAACAGAATAACTCATATAACAATCATAAAAAAATACATCAATATTAAATAGGATTAGGGCCAATCCTCACAAACGCACAGATCAAGTAAGTAATTCCATGATCCTTAAATCAGAAGTGACCACAGAGGCCTGAGGTCTTCTGTCTTTGCTTTCCGTCCTGTAACCCAGGATGTTGAGGGTCGGTGACCGGCTTTAATCCAAGATGATACAAAAGGCAGAGGGTTAAATTGCTCCAAAGGGGGTCATTCAGATCCACGAAGAGAAGCGAGGAGAGGCTTTGTTCACGCAACTTGTTGCGATACTTGCTGTCAGTAGAATTCACGGCAGAAAATCCCCTCTCACACTCAGCTGAGGTGGGCAAGTAGGTCAGACTTGCTGTTTGAAGTTTGACAAGCGTTTTCCCTGGTGCTCTGTTTAGCAATTTAAAGTCCCGGAACTCCTCGACAGCCTCTCGGGCCGGTTCTCCCAGTGTTTTTTCCAATGCTCGAACTTCAGTTTCCCCATATAGGATACGGGCGCTATGTTGCTGTGGCCAAAAGCGTTTATCCAGCGGTTTCAGCATCTGGACAAGGTCCGGTTCGGGCAGTCGCTTCTTTAGGCTGTCGATTACAGACTGATTGAACTGAAGACGGTTTATCTTCGGCCTGCTCTCTGAAAGCTCAACATCTTTAAACAGGCCAGTCGATATGCGCTGTTAGGCTTTTTGTGTGGATTTTCCTCCACTTGCTTTCATGGCTGTCAAGACGTCAATGGTCTGCTGAATGTGGCAACTTGCATCAACTAAAGATGTTTGTTTGCGTTGCAGTTTTAGTGACAGACTTTGTAGTTCTCGTAGGACATTCTTCATACAAGCCAAATCAGCCAAAAAAACCCGTGCTTGTGAGGAGTTTGTGCAGGCCCCTGAATTTCTGCCTCTCTGTGTCACAGCGAGATGTGTCTTCCATGGCTGTCCTGAATTGGCGTGCCAGTGCGGGATAATCGTTCCATACTGCCTTCACAGTGCGAAAACTACTAGCCACCCAACGAATTGTAAAGATTTGACCTATTTTTAGGATTTGCATGTTCAAACCTGTAGCTGCCTCCTGGAGCAAACGGGCGTTTTTTGATGACTGGTTATAAAGGGCATACAGTTTTGAGATAAAAAAAAACTCAAATTGGTTACACCCAGCTACTTCCTTAATTGACCCCACTAACACAAAACGTTTAGGGAACGTCAGATAACGTTAGTTTTTGGTTATCTAAAGGTTAGTTCGAACCAAACCAAAAACTAACGTTGAGGTAACGTTTCCTCAGGGTTATAACGTTCCCTCAACGTTAAGGAAACCAACCAACTGAAACGTTCTCCTGTGGTTGCGCTGTAACTAGAGCCCGACCGATATGGATTTTTGGGGGCCGATGCCGATGCCGATATTAACTTGAAAAGAGCCGATTTATAAGCCGATATTTTGATTTTGAAAATAAACTGGATATTAGACCAATTTCCTATAAACTGCACTTACACAACATTCAATAGCAAAATATCTGCCTGTTCTATGTATGTGGGCTGTATAAACCATTTTCCAGAAGGGATGTTAAAAAAAAGCCTTAGATTACAGTCTCAATGACTAAAAAATTGCACATCTAAAGTATATATTTTTCAATGATCACAAAACAGTCTGGTTTTAAACATTTAACACTTTTATTTACTTCCAGTTGAAGCTGGTTTTAACAGTGTGTACTGTAAATAAATTATAAGTTAAAGTTAAAGTAAAAGAGCTATACCAAACAAATTAAATATTCCACAAAACCATAATAAAATTAAAATAAGTTAAATGTATAGCTACATATACAATAAATAAATATAAAATAAATAAATATTTATTTATTTTATATTTCATTTGAGGTATCTGTGGAGAAGTAGTCCCACACTTTGCTGCTACATCGTCCTCTTTTTTCAGCCATCTGTAGGGCAGAAAGAGAGACAGAGAAAGAATCACCATGTATCATTACTTATGTCATCATTACAATTATAATAATAATAAACAGGGATATCCTACATGGGCAAAAATGAGAAATATAGAGAAATATTTTTTTGTTTTTATTTGTCAAGCAATAGGTATTACCTATTACCTATTTATATTTAACAATATTATTACAACATTTTCCTGTTATGTCTGTGAAGCTGCTTTCCCCTAACGTTCCCCTAACGTTGTAACCTTTAGATAACGTTCCCCTAACGTTCCCCTAACGTTGTAACCTTTAGATAACGTTCCCCTAACGTTGTAACCTTTAGATAACGTTCCCCTAACGTTGTAACCTTTAGATAACGTTCCCCTAACGTTGTAACCTTTAGATAACGTTCCCCTAACGTTGTAACCTTTAGATAACGTTCCCCTAACGTTCCACTAACGTTGTAACCTTTAGATAACGTTACCCTAACGTTCCACTAACGTTGTAACCTTTAGATAACGTTACCCTAAAGTTCCCCTAACGTTGTAACCTTTAGATAACGTTACCCTAACGTTCCACTAACGTTGTAACCTTTAGATAACGTTACCCTAACGTTCCCCTAACATTGTAACCTTACACAACTGTCTGTGCATGAGCAGGAATTAATTATTATATATTGGCAGGAATGAATGAACAGGCAAACTTTAACTTGATTAGCGTTAGAATAACGTAACAGTTGTTTTTTCGAGGCACGCTGTACATAACTTCTAGTCATTTACTACACGCGCCCCCTGCCACAGTTACGCGGTCATTATGTGGGAAACACTGCAGATATATTTAGAATAAGTTAAACGCTAACGTTATAGTTTGACCTCTTATTAACGTTCGCGTTCTTCCACTGATAAACATGGTATTAGTTAGCTTTGTGGCTAATCTAATATAGCAATGCATTAGCGGCTGTAAGTGATGTTACAGAATATTTAGAAGTGATATTGATAGGACCGTTAGCTAGAACTACCACACCGTTTTTATATACAGAGTATGAACTAAATCTACAATCATTTCACATGACGAACGACAGACTCACCGTCAAAACAGTATCTCCATGCCGGGTGTAATGCTCGGCCACTGGCTTGGCTGAGACTTTTCTTCTGTAGTGGATTTCTGGCGCTGTGTCAACTGGGGAGTTGCAGACCGCCCTCTGGTGGGCAAACTATGCAACACTCATAACATGAGTGAAGCATGAGACTCAGTTTCTCATGTTTCATCGGCCGTTATAAACGCCGATGCCGATTTAAATGCCATTAGCTCATATCGGCCGATAATATCGGCCGGCCGATATATCGGTCGGGCTCTAGCTGTAACCTCCACACAACGTTACGGTTTAGTTGTTTTTGGTTGTTCTGAGTGCGGTTTTGAAAATGTTTATTCAAACCAGCTCCAAATGACTGGTCTTATAAAATGTAGCTAAGTAAGATAAACAACATAGCAGCATAGCTGAGGTGGCTCAGCCATGGAGACGGAAATGAGAGGTAAGAAGACTCACTCAAGTTGTTTACATATGTAAGAATATCATGTATAACAACTAAAACCATACATTTTTCCATAGCCATGAGGACATCATTACCCGCATGGCACAACGGATGGACACATTTGAGGAAAAGATGGATGAGCTGCTCATGCCCTTAAGGAGCTCCCAGTCCCCTCCCTCTCCTCCAGTCGATGACATGTTGCTGTCGCCCTGCTCAACAGTCACCGAGCTGCAGGAGTCTCGGTCAACAGGAGAGGAGGAACAAAATGGTATTTAAGTGCCCTAAGATTAACACTATATAATTGCATAACTTCAAATATTATAACTGAACTGACTTATCTTACAAAATGAGATTGTACAAGCTCCCCACTTTGTTCCACATGTATAATTTGTATTTCTATATGTTTTTCGAAAGCAACTTTTCCTGGCAACGCTTGGAGGTCTGACCTCAGGCTCTACAGTCCGGCGTATGCTACGGCGAGTGGCAACCAACGATGTGCTGAAGCAGTATAGCCTGCGGGGAAGAAAGGCAAAGAAGGCCTTCCATGACCTGACTATATGCAGGGTTATAACAGGCATGTGCTATTTTATTGTTCACATCAGTATTATGCTTAGCTTGGCTGATAAGAAGTTTTAATTTGACTTGTAACTTTGCTTCATTTTGACTTCTACTCTAGCGGCCTCACAGAAGAACTTCCCCACGCTGACTGCAGCAGGAGTGCAGGACTTGATCGGGCTAGCACTGAAGTTTGCCCCACACAGACGGTAAATTGAAATTCTTCTATATGATGTGAACAAACAGAGTTGTTAGTAAGGCAAGTAGTCTTGCTTTTGTCAACGTATTGATTCTTAGTATGACATCAAACTTTTGTTTCTTTCTTTTTAGGCCAGCTGAGAGGGACTAAGCCATGGAGCTCTATTTTTGTTTTTTTCCATTCATCATTGTATTTTTTGTATATATATTTTTTATTATATTTGCACACTACATTTGCACTACATTTCCAGGCCTGTTTATATTGTTTTGTATTTTTTATTTTATATTAAAGTTTTAAATACGATCATGTTTGCCTGTTCATTCATTCCTGCCAATATATAATAATTCATTCCTGCTCATGCACACAGTTATGTATGGTTGCAACGTTAGGGGGACGTTAGGGTAACGTTATCTAAAGGTTGCAACGTTAGGGGGACGTTAGGGTAACGTTATCTAAAGGTTGCAACGTTAGGGGAACGTTAGGGTAACGTTATCTAAAGGTTACAACGTTAGGGGAACGTTAGGGCCCGGATTGGCTAATCGGGAGCACCGGGAGAACTCCCGGTGGGCCGGTCTGTTTTTTTTGGTTGTGAGGGCCGGGTTGAAATAGTTAATTATTATAGATGCTGTTCCATAGGCTGCCTGCACTCCCAGCCCACTCTTTGTATTTACACTATTTATTTTTTCTTGCAGCCCACCGTAGATACATTCATGCAGCCCACTCCCAGAGTGCAGCCTGGTTAATGATGATGGCTTATTTATGTTTTGAGTCCTCCGACGGCGGCACCTTGCTAAAAAAAAACTACCAAACCGTCCGTGTACACTTCAGTCACTGGTGCTTGTTGGAGGATGCCACCGCTGTTTTAAACAGTCCCTCCAGAAAAACGCGATTATGCGATCGCAGAATTCAATGCATAATCAGCCAATGTCCGCATATTCATGCGGGGGCCGCATTTTTTCAAATATGCCGCACTTTCGCCGCATAAATTGCCGATTTCCGCGCAAAATATGCGGGGGTTGCATGATTTCACAAACCCCGCATTTTCGTTGCAAAAAAATCACATATATCTAGGGTTGGGTACCGAAACACGATGCCAATAGGCCCCCGGATCCGACGTAAACGGTAGTAACGAGACCGAATAAGAACGAAGATTTCGGTGCCTTGTTTTGGTGCCTGACTTTACACTACAATCGACAGCAGGTAACGTTAGCCTACCTTTAGCTAGCAGCGTGATTAATCACGGTTAAAATGCTGACAGGTGACGTTAACCAGTGTAAAGTGTGACTGTATATCAACAGTCTGCTCTGCAGCGCAGCAGCTGCCGACGTCGGAGAAACACAGACGGTGCATTCACTGACACTGGTAACATACAGCCTCGCGGTGCATTCGTAGTTATTGTAAAATACCCTTTTCCCATCTGGTTGCTGTTTTTGTCGTCCAACAGCAATTCAGGCCTACTGGTGAAATAAGTTGTTGTTTATTATAAGTTATAGCCTAGTTATTACATTACTATTAAATCATTTAATTTTGACCATATGGCCTTAGTAATAAACAATGTGTTAATCTTAAATGTCACTGACTGTTGTTTAGTAGGCCTATCCTTCTTGTTTCTTCTTCTTTTTTAAAAACGTTCTTAAAAAGTATCGGTTCAGGCACCGTTTAGGCACCGGCACCGTAGCACCAGTATCAGAAAAAAAACCAAATAACCAACCCTACATACATCTCAGCAGAAAGTTAAAAAAATGTTGCGTTTACTTCACGCAAGAGCAGCCATTTTCCCCTGTTGCCATGAGAACGTTATGAAGTGACGTAATTTCACCTACTGAGAACACGGTGTTGGGGGAATCACTTTTTTTCTCTTTTTCATCAAACCGCAGTTTTTGCAAGTTCCCGCAAGTTCCCGCAATTTTTGCAAGTTCCCGCAATTTCATCGCATAAAATGGCATAAATATCCCGCATATTCCATCGCATTTTTTAAGAAAACGTGCCGCATAATCAAGGATTTTTGCCCGCAACCATCACAAAAAAACTCCGCGTTTTTCTGGAGGGACTGTTTAAACAGGTAACAGAAAGAGCTAAACAGCACTGAAAAAGCGATTTAAAAAAGGAGAGCTCTAGAAAGTGACCAGATTAACTTTTAACTAAAACGCCAAATGAAGACGGTGAGACGGGTAATCTAAGCTAGTTAGGAGCAGTGCAGGATGCTAGCGGTCTGGGCAAAACAATACGTTGCCTGCAAACCAGCGTTTATGTTTATGAATCAAACTTTTTCTACTTGTCCAGTTTGCTGCTAACAGTGACTATGAAGAGCCATAACGTTACCAAGCACCAGCTATATATGAGCCCATGACTCCAGTTTGGGCAGGTAGCGTTGCTCATTCACTGAGTATTATAAGAATTAATAAGAGTGTGGTGTAGACCTGCTCTATATGACAAATGCCCTGGGATAATTAATGATGCCATATTATTCAGCACTACCATAATGAAACTGACTTGACTTGATCAGAAAGCTTTGTAAAAAGAAGAGATTTGTGCTGACAAATATGACAATTTATAAAATGTGATTTAGTTTTCAGAAGCAGAGCCCGTAGTGTGCATTAGGGACAGCTGCTGTCAGTCTGAGGCACATCTACTGTCAGCTGGTGTATCACAGTGTGTGAACAAGCAAACATGATCAGATTAGTTACTATATAATCACTTTTTATGCCCAAATATTACTTGTGACCCATTATGCCTTTATCCTCAAAATTATGATAGTAAATATACAAAGCCCACGACTGAAAGGGAAGAGAAAGTTATATGAAATATTATTCAAAGGAAAAAATAGATTATGGTGTCATTAGAAAGTGCAGTACAAGGTATCTTGTTCTTTATTTAATTTCACATTTTTGGATATCTGTGATTACTTATTTGCACAGAAAATAGATTCTGATGTTGAACATCATTGGGTTGTTGTAAAGATGTTAACTTCTCTAATGAATCGACATTGTGAAGCAGCACTTGGAAATAGTGATATGGTACAAAAATACACTGAATTGCGAGGCTGTATAGAGTAGGGCGCTATTGCAGACTTATATACTAAGGTTTTGATTACATTATTTTGTGAAGTAAGTAAAGTGGGCCGGTCTAAGGCATGAAACTCCAGGGCTGAAAATGAGTCCCACTCCGGCCCTGGTAACGTTATCTAAAGGTTACAACATTAGAGGAACGTTATCTTAAGGTTACAACGTTAGGGGAACGTCAAGGTAACGTTATCTAAAGGTTGCAACGTTAGGCGAACGTTCAGGGAACGTTCAGAGAACGTTCGACCAAACCAAAAACTAACGTTCACAAAACTTGCCGTGGGGACCAAAAACTAACCACAGACTAACCAAAAACTAACCTTCAGGGAACGTTTCCGCAACCAAAAACAAACGTTACCAAAACGTTTTGGGAACCAAATATTGTTAGCTGGGTCGCTGCTGACCTCTCCATTCATCCATTCCTCTGACAGATGTACTCCCGTTGGTCTTTCGGCGAGCAACAGGCCTTTTACCTCCATGCATACTGTACATCCTAGCTTCTGATTTTTGGAGTAGAGCCATGTATTCCTGATTCTCCACTCATACCATTGCTTTGTTGTCCAGTTGAAAGGTGTTGCATGATCGCCTGGTTCGCTGCAGGTCGTGGTATCTGGCGCCCAAGTCTCGCTATCGTCAGTGCTGTCACTAGCACTAGCAGCAACTTTTAGCGGCGGCGGTAACACCGGCAAGCTAGCTGTAGCTGGTGCGTTGTCATCACTCGTCTTGGTTTGTTTTGTAAATCCAAATTGACCGAGGTTTGGTTGCATCCTTTTTGACATTCTTATGAGTATCCACAGAGTGTTCCAAAACAACGAATAAAGTATGTTTTGAACTTGAAGTTAGGCTAACATTCAATACCATATCTATGTACCAACTCAGTGAGAAGTTCAAATGGTGACGTAAACGTAGTGATTTGAGTGCAGCGCCGCCACGCATGGATGGTCACAACAGGAGACACAGCATTGCATTTATTAGTGGAGACAGATGTTCGGAAATAATAATGTAATGAGCGAATACACACACACACACAACATTGACACATTTTACCATTATTATTTATTTCAGGAACCTTAATGTACAGAAAATCAAAATCTATCTGTGACACAAAAATGGACAGTGTTTTAGAGCTCCCCCTAAATGTCTCAAAGTAGGCTTTCAGGGGAGCCCAGGTCCTTTTCAGGGGAGCCGAGCTCCCCTTTGCTCCCCCGTAATTCGAACCCTGCCTACAGCTGTCTGCGGACACGGAGTGCGGAAAATGTAGGCTCGTTCGAGATGAGCCAGATCTGCGCAGAATCGATCACCGGCGATTGCCGCCCGTTGCATGCCGGTTAGATTTGTGTCCAACTTGATCCCGATATATACTGTCTATGCTTGTGGTGCGTTCTTTTTGCCTCGGAAGTCGGAGGTCGCAACTGGGAATGACGTCACACACGAGTTGAATGCGTTCTTTTTGCAAGTGGGATTTTCGTTGTTTTCATTAGCTCTAGCCAGGTTAGCCATTGTTAGCAACGGCAGTTTAAACAACATACGCTGTTTTTTTGTGCATACAAACCGCGTGACAACACAGATAGAAGACAGCACTGCGTGTACGACTGATTTAGTGTGACACAAATAACACAGAAGTGTTTATAACTATGTTACTACAGCTTTTTCACAACTGTCGATACAGGGGGCAGCCATGTTGGATTTTCAGCTCGGGTACCTCGGTGGATGTACGAGTTCCGAACTCGTAAATACGAGGTCAGTGGGCGTGTTTACGGCTTTGACCTCGTAAAATACGAGTTGCGAGGCAAAAAGAACGCACAATTGATCCCGACTTGCTCTGACGTCATGCATACGTAGGCAACGATAATCTCACGAGAGCAAGGCGGCCGCAGTTCTGAGACGCAGGTAGCGCAATTGCTTTTCACCGACTGCAAGACCCAGGCGGACACAAGGCATGCTGGGAAACGCCGGCCTCTCAGCTGATTTAACAGCTGATTGGTTCGGAATCGACAACATGACGTTTTATATAAACTTTTTTATTGATTTTGAATCGGAGGGATTTTAACTGCCATTTGTCTAATTGAAAGGCGTATTCTGCACAGAACACATGTGTGTCTGACAGTTATGTTTGGAAGTCAGAGAGACTAAATCTGTTCAGATTACATATCATCTACAGTCTGTTAATTAAAATCAGCAACATATCACATGTAGAGCATGTTGACAGCTACTCTGTCATAATAAAAACAACTGGAGACTGTGTACAAGCTGATGTATGGGTCTGATAACATTTTATTAAATCGGAATCGGACCAAAGTGTTTCTGTGACTTCCTGTTCAGCCTGCAGGCTGCTGGATGCGGCTGGAAACTGTCCGACTGCACAGCGGATTTTTGTCACCGCCCCCCGCTGCTGCCGCCTGCTCTCGTCCACTTTACACAGGCGAGGCGCAGCTCATCTTGAACGAGCCTTGTGTCAGAGCCTCCCAGACGCTGAACTGAGACTCCGTTTCCTGCTTGTCGGTCAACGGTTAATGAGATAAACGCTAGCTGGCACCTCCACTGGAGTGGTGGTAGAATCAATCAGGAAATGGGCTACCTCGAGCAGCGCTATTGGACCGAAAGAGTTGTAGATTGGAGACCGCATACCAGGCTACTGAACGAGACCGAATGTAACCATGCAACCGCTCGAGTCTAATGTAATCAAGCAGTGTCTTGGTTCTCGGCAAGTTTGACTTATTAACCAAGCCTTGTTTCTAGTGCATCTTAGATGATTGTGTTTGTGGCAATTCACGCATTATCAATGGGGAAGTACATCACATATAAATACATGTCATGTAATCTTGGTAGTTATGTTAAATGTTAGAGAAGTGAATGTTGCAGGCTGTCACAAGCAGACCGCGCACCAGGCTACTGAACGAGACCGAATGTAACTGTGCAAACGCTCGAGTCAATGTAATCAAACGGGTGTCTCGGCAAGTTTGAGTTATCAAGCCTTTATTTTGTGCATCTTAGATGATTGTGTACATAGCAGTCCCTCCAGAAAAACGTGATTATGCGATCGCATAATTCAATGCATAATCAGCCAAAGTCCGCATATTTATGCACTGTAAACCCAGATTTTGTTTCTAATTAAACTTACGAGTAATCATTACTTATACTTTTATGTTTAGTTAAAACCTGCTATCTTTACTAAACAACATTAGTTGTTTGTACTATTTAGCTGAAAGATTCATTGCACTAATCATGTTTAGCAGAGATAACTTGGTATGTTTACTTTTATAAGAAAGGGGAGGGGGCTAATTCAAAAACCTGCCTGGTCACGTGACAAGACCAACGTCTAACGTGCGTCCAAGAGGCTCTACACTTTGCGGGAAGAGCACAGGCATCGGCAGCAGACGGTATCCAAGAAAGCAACCTTACTCCAAGTGGAATGGTTAGTATTTAAAATAACTACTGTAGCCTAGTTATCTTTTTGGGAATTTTTAATACCCAAAAGCTTGCAGATAATTTGTTGACGCAGCTTTTATTTCCGTCTAATTCGTTATTCCGTTATTGTTTGAACCTGTGCATGGTGTTAATACATGCTTATTGCTAACACTAGCTAGCTAGCTACTCAAAAAAGTGTCAGCTGAATGTTAAAGTTAATTTAGTGTTAACAGTCTGAGGACGGCTCACATACCGGCGAGTTTGCTCGACTGTATCATTTATACAAGGCTTCCATGTTAAACGGTTAGAGCTTACACACCGCCTGCTAGAAATAGGACCGACGGCTGAATAAAAGAGGAAAAGATGTTTATATGTCATTTTGACACGAATACATGTTGATGTTTGAAAGTCTCGAGGTTTTGACATAAATGCAGATATATGAATGTAATTTTTAAAAATAGTAATAAATAATTATCGATTTTCATAATATTGCACCTGTCAATACAGAATGAAATATTCTGTAGAGTATTTTACCGTCAATACTGCCGACGTTGTCTTTGCTGTAATCAAATCAGTATATATTTATGTGTAACATGAAGTATACTGCTTGAGTGCAGTAAATCAATGGGAAACATATGTGTACAGACCATGGGTACAGACAAGGCTAGCAGCAGCAGCGTCGCGTCAGACACGTTTCTGGTGTGAGAAGACCGAAAAATCCACGCAGCTGACACGCAACAGAAATGCCAGTCTCAAGCCACACAGGCAGTGTGTAACCGGCCTCACACACACGCTTGTTTACATGCCAGTTTTCTCTGTAACACAGGTGTTGTTTCGGTTTTATTACCTTATTGTATTTAACTGTGACATTGTTGAGCTGAGTCGTTGACCTAAACGTTTTCTTGTTTTCTATTTTTACAGATCCTTGTGGTGTGAGGATGCTGTGGAAGTGTAAGTAAGTAAGTAAGTTTATGTGTGAGAAAAGGGGTTACCTTTTAAAACATTATCGGTTAAAGCACGGAAACTATGGTAGAACTGTCCCATTTCCCTGCTTACACCAACAATGTGTGTGCACATTCAACTCCATTAATGCACTTAAGGTCCACTTAGCAAAGATTCACCAGAAAACAGTCCTCGTCTCCTCGAGTTATTTCGATCCAAGAGGGGGAATGTTGGACAGTTGTTGACACAGATTTCACAACAGACCAATGTAGGTCCATACACATTATGTACTTGGCATTGTTTTTCTCAGGTTTTGTATAAACATCATATCACAATGCTCCTATTAGTTGTATAATTCAATCCAAACATTGCTTGTCTTGTTTAAGCTTTCTTAGAGATCCATCCATCCATCCATCGTCGTCCGCTTATCCGTGGTCGGGTCGCGGGGGGAGCAGCTCCAGCAGGGAACCCCAAACCTCCCTTTCCCGAGCCACATTAACCAGCTCTGACTGGGGGATCCCGAGGCGTTCCCATGCCAGGTTGGAGATGTAATCCCTCCACCTAGTCCTGGGTCTTCCCCGAGGCCTCCTCCCAGCTGGACGTGCCTGGAACACCTCCCTAGGGAGGCGCCCAGGGGGCATCCTTACCAGATGCCCGAACCACCTCAACTGGCTCCTTTCGACGTGAAGGAGCAGCGACTCTACTCCGAGCTCCTCACGGATGACTGAGCTTCTCACCCTATCTCTAAGGGAGACGCCAGCCACCCTCCTGAGGAAACCCATTTCGGCCGCTTGTACCCTGGATCTCGTTCTTTCGGTCATGACCCAACCTTCATGACCATAGGTGAGGGTAGGAACGAAAACTGACCGGTAGATCGAGAGCTTTGCCTTCTGGCTCAGCTCTCTTTTCGTCACAACGGTGCGATAAACAGAATGTAATACCGCCCACGCTGCGCCGATTCTCCGACCAATCTCCAGCTCCATTGTCCCCTCACTCGCGAACAAGACCCCAAGGTACTTAAACTCCTTCACTTGGGGTAAGGACTCATTCCCTACCTGGAGAAGGCACTCCATCGGTTTCCTGCTGAGAACCATGGCCTCAGATTTAGAGGTGCTGATCCTCATCCCAGCCGCTTCACACTCGGCTGCAAACCGATCCAGTGAGTGCTGAAGGTCACAGGCCGATGATGCCATCAGGACCACATCATCTGCAAAGAGCAGCGATGAGATCCCCAGCCCACCGAACTGCAACCCCTCCATACCACGACTACGCCTCGATATCCTATCCATAAATACTACGAACAGGATTGGTGACAAAGCGCAGCCCTGGCGGAGGCCAACCCTCACCTGGAACGTGTCTGACTTACTGCCGAGAACCCGGACACAGCTCTCGCTTTGGTCATACAGAGATTGGATGGCCCTGAGAAGGGACCCCCTCACCCCATACTCCCGCAGCACCTCCCACAAAGTCTCCCGGGGGACCCGGTCATATGCCTTCTCCAGATCCACAAAACACATGTAGACTGGATGGGCATACTCCCAGGCTCCCTCCAGGATCCTTGCTAGAGTAAAGAGCTGATCCGTTGTTCCACGCCCAGGACGGAATCCGCATTGTTCCTCTTCAACCTGAGGTTCGACTATCGGCCGAACCCTCCTTTCCAGCACCTTGGAGTAGACTTTACCAGGGAGGCTGAGAAGTGTGATACCCCTGTAATTGATACACACCCTCTGGTCCCCCTTTTTGAAGAGGGGAACCACCACCCCGGTCTGCCACTCCTTAGGCACTGTCCCAGACTTCCACGCAATGTTGAGTAGGCGTGTCAACCAAGACAGCCCCTCCACACCCAGAGCTTTCAGCATTTCTGGACGGATCTCATCAATCCCTGGGGCTTTGCCACTGTGGAGTTGTTTGACTACCTCAGTGACCTCCACCAGGGAAATTGACGACAATCCCCCGTCATCCTCCAGCTCTGCCTCTAACAAAGAGGGCGCATCAGCTGGATTTAGGAGTTCCTCAAAGTGCTCCTTCCACCGCCCTATTACCTCCTCAGTTGAGGTCAACAACGTCCCATCCTTACTGTACACAGCTTGGATGGTTCCCCGCTTCCCCCTTCTGAGGTGGCGGACGGTTTTCCAGAAGCGCCTTGGTGCCGACCGAAAGTCCTTCTCCATGTCTTCTCCGAACTTCTCCCACACCCGCTGCTTTGCCTCTTTCACGGCAGAGGCTGCAGTCCTTCGGGCCCTTCGGTACCTTGCAACTGCCTCCGGAGTCCTCTGGGATAACATATCCCGGAAAGACTCCTTCTTCAGTCGGACGGCTTCCCTGACCACCGGTGTCCACCACGGTGTTCGAGGGTTACCGCCCCTTGAGGCACCTAAGACCCTAAGACCACAGCTCCCTGCTGCAGCTTCAGCAATGGAAACTTTGAACATTGTCCACTCAGGTTCAATGCCCCCAGCCTCCACAGGGATGCACGAAAAGCTCCGCCGGAGGTGTGAGTTGAAGGTCTGTCGGACAGGAGCTTCCTCCAGACGTTCCCAATTTACCCGCACCACCCGTTTGGGTTTACCAGGTCTGTCCAGAGTCTTCCCCCACCCCCTGACCCAACTCACCACCAGATGGTGATCAGTTGACAGCTCCGCCCCTCTCTTCACCCGAGTGTCCAAAACATACGGCCTCAGATCAGATGAAACGATTATAAAATCGATCATTGACCTTCGGCCTAGGGTGCTCTGGTACCAAGTACACTTATGAGCATCCCTATGTTCGAACATGGTGTTTGTTATGGACAATCCATGACTAGCACAGAAGTCCAATAACAGACAACCACTCTGGTTTAGATCAGGGAGGCCGTTCCTCCCAATCACGCCTCTCCATGTATCTCCGTCATTGCCCACATGTGCGTTGAAGTCCCCCAGCAGAACTATGGAGTCCCCCTCCGGAGCCCCATACAGGACTCCATTCAAGGTCTCCAAAAAGGCCGAATACTCTGAACTCTTGTTTGGTGCATATGCACAAACAACAGTCAGAGTTTTCCCCCCAACAACCCGCAGGCGTAGGGAGGCGACCCTCTGGTCCACCGGGGTAAACTCCAACGTTGCGGCGCTCAGCCGGGGACTTGTGAGTATCCCCACACCCGCCTGGCGCCTCACACCCTGGGCAACTCCGGAGAAGAAAAGAGTCCAACCCCTCTCCAGGAGTACGGTTCCAGAACCGAGACTATGCGTAGAGGTAAGCCCCACCAGATCCAACTGGTAGCGCTCCACCTCACGCACAAGTTCCGGCTCCTTCCCCCACAGCGAGGTGACATTCCATGTCCCCAGAGCAAGCCTCTGCTGCCCGGGTCTGGTCCGTCGAGGCCCCTGACCTTCACCGCCACCCGTGTGGCAGCGCACCCAACCCCAGCGGTTCCTCCCACAGGTGGTGGGCCCATGGGCTGGAGAGATAGGTGCCACGTAGCTTTTTCGGGCTGTGCCCGGCCGGGCTCCGTGGCAAACCCGGCCACCAGACGCTCGCTGACGAGCCCTCCCTCTGGGCCTGGCTCCAGACGGGGGCCCCGGGCTTCCTCCGGGCAGGGTCTCTCTATCCCTTCCTCGTTTTTTCATAGGGTTTTTTGAACCATTCTTCGTCTGGCCCCTCACCTGAGACCACTTTGCCATGGGAGACCCTACCAGGAGCACAAAGCTCCAGACAACACAGCCCTCAGGTTCATAGGGACACCCAAACCTCTCCACCACGATAAGGTGATGGTTCCCGGAGAGGCTTTCTTAGAGATCATTATTTGTTTTTCATTTTACCTATCTAACTTGTGGTACTGTGTTTAATTCCCAAAAGACTACAGAGCCAACTGCGATCCGGACACAGGTGCTCAGAGGGCTTCCTATCATCCTTGGGGACAACCCCACAGACTTCTTCAAAGCAGGCTTTGTAAGTAAGCACTTGCTTTCTTATAATTTTTAATATTGTTTATTTTTCACCATGACACTCTTCTATTGATTAAAGTTGTTTTTCAAATGAGAAGTATAATGTAATGATTGTGCTCTTCTGTTTTTCTTTATTTAGGAATCTGATGATGACGATTCTTTTCGTGACCTTGACATTGGGATACTTCTCATTGAGCGTGAAAGTGCTGTGCTCACATCTTCCCAGCATCTCAGTCCAGCCTCGTTGAAAATCGTCATTGAGGGAGAAGTCGTGATGGACAACATTCAAGATCTGCCAAAAGCAATGTGCATTCTGTTTGGACTCATGTATGCACTCCATCTTAACTACCCCAAGACTATGAAGCTCACATTTCAGTTCATCCAACAGGTATTACTCTTGTTAGGCCACACTGACCTAAAGCCGAAGCTACAGACTTTGAAAAATCAACTTGCTATGTAAAGAGATGTCAAGTCTACTGTAAGAAGCTGTTGACTAAATTAGTTTTTTCTTACCTGTGGGGTAAACATTTTTATTTTCTGTAAAACAAGTGGACGAACAGCCACGCGTAAAACGCAGACACACACACAGACACGTACAACACCCACACACAACACACACAAACAACATTGACACACCTACACACCCATAAATGCTGTAGGAAGCGTGCTGAAGGATGTGACTTGTGTGAAAATTAAAACTGAGAGGAGTTGTAGGAGAAAGACATAGGAAATTATTGTTTCAGTTCTTCACCAGTTTACGTAGATGGAATTAGATATTGTTCTGATATGATAGTCTGTTGGTTCATGCTCTGGCCTCCCTTCATTTAGGCAGATGAAACAGATCCTGTTTGTGTTTTCTTGTACATTTGACTGGGGGTTTCTTGTCAATTTGTGACATATTCAACACCTACACACGAACAACGCCCACACACAACACCCACACGGACACACCCACACACAACACAGACACGGAAAACACACACACCACAGACACGGACAACACCCACACGGACACAGACAACACCCACACACACAACACAGACACGGACAACACACACAACGCAGACTCGGACAACACACACACACACACACAACGCAGACTCGGACAACACACACACACGACTCGGACAACGCACACACACGGACAACGCAGACTCGGACAACACACACACACGACTCGGACAACGCACACACACGGACAACACGGACACAGACAACACACACACATACAACACCCACACACATAATTGTTTTTAATTTATTTGAAATTACCTTTTTTCAGATGAATCATTTCAGGTTGGATGTGTTGACCTGCTAAGTTTGTCATAAGAAGATTGGCTGTGTTTGGACATTTTTCTTAAAAATAAAATGCATTGGAGCATTTAGAGGTGTTTTTTGTTTTCATCCAATTAATTGAAACAATGTTTTATAACATATTTAAAAACAAATCAAAAGCTAATTAAATTACAGGAAAATACAATAATTGTGTTAAATGAGTAGAAATAACAAGTCATAATAGCTAGTTTTATCTTATGATTTTGAATACACACTACTAATAAATATAAATACTAAACTTAAGGTTCCACGTTAATACAGCTCAACATGTTTAGTTTCAGCTTGTGTAAAAACTAAAGGTTCCATGTTAATACAACGCATCATGTTTAGTTTCAGCTTGTGTAAAAACTAAAGGTTCCATGTTAATACAACGCAACATGTTTAGTTTCAGCTTGTGTAAAAACTAAAGGTTCCATGTTAATACAACGCAACATGTTTAGTTTCAGCTTGTGTAAAAACTAAAGTGGGATAGGGCAACGGGTTTCCACGCGATTTGCGAGTAAAGTCAACTAATTCGGGTTTACAGTGTGCAGGGGCCGCATTTTTTCAAATACGCCACACTTTCGCCGCATAAATTGCCGATTTCCACGCAAAATATGCAGGGCTTGCATGATTTCATAATTTTCTCATTTTCGTTGCAAAAAGTCACATATCTCAGCAGAAAGTTGAAAAATGTTGCGTTTACTTCACACAAGAGCAGCCATTTCCCCCTGTTGCAGTGGGAACGTTATGAAGTGACGTAATTTCGCCTAGTGAGAACAGGGTGTTGGAGTGATCACTTTTTGTTCTCTTTTTCATCAAACCGCAGTTTTTGCATGTTCCCGCAATTTCATTGCATAAAATTGCATAAATATCCCGCATATTCCATCGCATTTTTTAAGAAAACGTGCCGCATAATCAAGGATTTTTGCCCGCAACAATCACAAAAAAAAAAAGAAATTCATAGGCTACACTGATGGATATCACATACAAATCGTCATGTTATCTTTAGGGCTGGACCCGAATATTCGTTCGGTGGGTTGGTATTCGATTTGAAAATTTGACATTCGAATATTTGTTTTTTTTTGTTGGCATCCCCCTCCAAACGGTTCTCATTGAATATGTTTGAAATACAATACTCTTTTACAATTTTCTTATATAGCCTAGCCATTTTAATAGGATGTACAACCCAACCTCCTTATACTTAATATATTTGCTTCTTCTTGGACTACTAAAGTGTTCCTGGCAGTATTCTAGAGCGCAGAACAGCGCAGTTTGCATGGACAAAAGTGCATGCCTGCGCTTGTATTTTGGGTTAAGCTACGTTGCTTTGACATTGTGAAAAATAAAATAAAAACAAAATGTATTATCCTTTTTACCCGTTAATATCAATCTAAATTAATCTACTGCGAAATATAAGAGACTTTGAGATTTTACTGGGACGTCACGTCACGTGCCCCAGTTAAAACGCCCATGAGTTGAACGTCATTACTGTCACGATTCAGCGAAAAGACAAAAATGACTTCATCTGTGTGGGAGAACTTTAAATTAAGTGACAGACAAAGGCAGTGTGTCAAATATGAAATTTGAAACTGGCCTACCACAACAGCACATCAAGCTTGAGAAATGACCTGAGTTCTGTAAGTAGAACGAGCTGCTTTTATCCGCCATTTTACACGTGATAAAAATGTGCACTTAATTTTCATGGAAAATAACGTTACTTGCGAATAGGCTAGTAAAAACGTAGCCTACTGTAGCCCAGCCTAATAATAATTTGTATATAGGTACATCCCCAAGCATCGCGTTCGCAGCCATCAACATCCTCAACCACACGAAAAACTGTGTGTGTGTGTTTTATATCATTAGTGAAGTCTCCGTTCTCGGAGCATAGCCCTGCTCGCGTGAGGCGTGCCGCTTCCTGCTCGCGCTGTTCTGTAGTTTATTAAAAGTTGATTTATTCTAAACTGTCATGTCTGGACTGTAGAGCTGCACGATTCGGGGAAAAATATCAATCACGATTTTTTTGCTTAGAATTGATATCCCGATTCTCTGCCACGATTTCTTTCTCAGCTGTAATGTTTACTGCACGTATGACAAAACAAATTCGCAGTACCTATAGCACATTGCACATCACCACATGCCTGTAAACATAAGGGGTTTTCCCACCGTGGGCGGAGTCACGCCCACTGCCAACCCGGATCTTGCAGTTTGTTATATACCTCAATGGTACATGCAAACAGAGCAACAGCGAGACATTTTTAATTAATTTCACTATTACGTATTCAGCATTAAAGTCACTTCTGACATTGTTTTAGGCGAGAAATGAGCTGTTTAGATTTTGAATATAGGCAGTCTTCCGAAAATCTTTGCCGAATTGACAATTTGCTTCAAAGTTTTCGGAGTTGAGAAGCTCCATAAAGTGACGGGACAGCCAGCTGGTGGCGGCCAGAATCTCTTGCTCGCCGGCCGGCCTGTCATCCTGGGACGCCCGGCTGTAATCTGGTGGTCTCTCAGACCGGTCTCGTAAATAAGAGGCTTTTATTTCGCAGTTGACGGATCGTTTGTTTAAATATCACAACACATGTCCATCATAAGATTAACGGGAACTTGTGGTTAACTGCCTTTTTGGCATTAAACTCCACAAGCGCCTGCGAGCTTGTCTGCCGTCTCTCACACACACACACACACACACACACACACACACACACACACACACACACACACACACACACACACACACACGCAGAGAGAGAGCGAGATACCCGTTTCTCTTCGGGAGACTCGTTTAAATTATGAAATATATAGCTACTTTAGATTTAGTATAGCCTATAGTTCATACTTCTTTGCCGTATTTCTTTTCTGATTTTAATTAAGACCGTTGCTGTGCTTGCATCACTCCCTTACCCCTCCTACCAGTCCCTGTGGTCACTTGGCCTTTTTTGGTGTTTCTCTGTTATGTACCTTTTTTCGGAACGAGTTCGGTTTGAGACTGAGTGGTTGGCTGATTCTCGTCACTAGTGCCTGGGTTTTCATCAATATCCATTATGTTCATTTCTGAACTACAGCACTCGCTCGACGAGTGAAACACATGACTAAAAAGCGCTTTGTCATTGGCTGAGGGTGAAGCCCTGAACTGACGAGTGAAACACGTGACTAAAAGGCACTTTGTCATTGGCTGAGTGTGAAGCCCTGAACTTTGTGAGAGCTGGTGCTGGAGCTGGCTATTCCTATCAAAATAAAAGCCGAGGGGGGCGCTATTGAGTACCGTATGGAGTAGACGTGTTCGACTGAGCTCCTCTTCATATTTTCAATTATTCGGTCATTGTTTTAATTTCTCTGGGGTTTTTTGTACCGGCATTACTTCGTCTTTATTAGGAATTGTATAATGACGAAGCCAAAAGCTGAAAAGGGAAAGAAGTTGGATAAAACATTGAATGAATCCCATGCTCACTCACAGTCGGAGATGACAGAGCAGGCCGCGGCATCCCCGGGGTCGAGTGGCGAAGCTGACGCGGAATCTACCAGTATTCTTCTGGCAATACAGAATATGAACAAAACGATGACTGATCGATTTGATCTTCTGGAAGCATCTTTGGCGTCCACTCAAGCATCTTTAGTGAGCCTTGGGGATAGAATTAAGGAGGTAGAGAATGCTACGGCCGATTATGACCGCCGCCTTTCCCATGTCGAGCAGACATGTGCAAAAGTACAGTCAGAGAACAAATTACTCCGCGAGAAGGTGATTGATCTGGAGGCTCGTTCCAGACGGCAAAACATTAAAATCGTCGGATTGCCTGAGAAGATAGAGAATGGGCGCCCCATGGAATTTTTGACGAAGCTTATTCCAGACCTTCTGGGCGCCAGCAACTTCTCGAAGCCGTTGGAAGTGGATCGAGCTCATCGTCTCGGGAGGCAACTTTCTGGAGAAGACGCGCGGCCGCGTGTGATGATAGCCCGTATTCATCACTTTCAAATAAAGGAAAAAATACTTCTACTGGCTCGTCAACAGTTTCCTCTGCGCTACAAGGGCAGGCCGATACACATCTTTCCCGATCTTCCAGCTGAAATAATGAAGCAGCGGCAGGCATTCAATGATGTCAGGAAGCATCTCCGAGAAGCTGATGTGAGAAACGGCTTCATTTACCCGGCAAGACTGCGCGTCACTCATGGGACCACTGACAGGGTGTTTTCCTCGCCCGAGGAAGCTAAGGCATTCATCGAGACTCTGTCTTGAAAAGCATTTAATGCCTACATCATATGCGGGCTATGCTACGGTATGTGACTTTTATTCAACAGCTACGTTACTGTTAACGTTGGCTACTCAGACTGGGACATTTAACGTTATGACATTTGACCGTTTCCTTTGTTCATAACTTTGTTCAAGTAATTGGAGAGGGAGTTAGGGCTTTTTAGTTGTAGTTTCGCTGTTCCGATGGTCCGGCAACCCCTCAGTGAGTTTTTGGGATGCGTGTTCTCACTTTGTTTGGGAAAGTGGGACGGGGGTGGGGGGGTAATGTTCTTTTTCCGCGAGTCGTTTGTTTTTCTTTCCTTTTCTTTTTTTCTTTTCACCGATAATTGTTTTGAAAGGGCGCCAGGCTTGTACATTGTTTATTTTCAACTTTTTTATGAATCCTAGTTTATCTTCAAAGGGCAGCGGCATCACCTTTACCAGCTGGAACGTGCGTGGCCTGGGTCATGTGATCAAGCGAGCTAAAGTATTTTCACATTTGAAATCTCTATCCGCTGATGTGATGTACTTGCAGGAGACCCATATTAGGCCTACGAAAGAGAAAATGCTTAAATGTGGCTGGGTTGGTCATATTTTTCAGTCCATGTTCTCTAGCAAGGCAAGAGGAGTTGCGATTTTAATCCGTAAAACAGTTCCTTTTAGGCATGTTTCTACTTTGAGTGATCCAAACGGTCGATATATTTTGGTAACTGGTTACATTTATTCATTTCATGTTACACTTCTTAATGTATATGGGCCTAACTTTGATGACCTTACTTTCTTTACTAAAATATTTAATTTACTATCTGATTTTACTGACTCACATGTTATTATAGGTGGTGATTTTAACTGTGCGCTTGATAATGTTTTGGACAGGTCAGCCCAAACAAGCCAGTTACCTTCTGCCTCCATAGTTTTAAATAACCTTATCTCCTCTATGAATCTAGTCGATATATGGAGACTGATACACCCCACAGGTAGAGACTATTCTTTTTTCTCGCAAAGGCATAAGTCTTTTTCTAGAATAGATTATTTTTTACTTGACTCAAAACTTATATCAAACGTGATCTCCTCAGACTATCACAACATCTTAATTTCTGACCATTCTCCGACTTCTGTAGTTCTTGATCTTGGCCATAAGACTAAACCACATTGTTGGCGTTTTCACCCTTCTCTACTTGCTGATGTATCATTTTGCCAATTTATTTCTGAAAAAATCTCAGACTTTCTAGATGTTAATGATAATTCTGAAGTCACTGACTCCACTTTATGGGAATCTTTTAAGGCTGTGATTAGGGGTCATATTATCTCTTTTGAGTCCTCGGCCAGACGAGCCAAACGTAGACGCCTTACAGAAATAGAAGAGGAATTATCTCAATTGGAACCCTCCTACAGAGTTTCCTCTAGCCCCTCTACTTTACAGAATATTCTTAAATTAAAGTATGAATACAATACTATTTTATCTGGACAGGTATGGGATCAATTGTTGAGGATAAGACAAAAATATTTTGAGTTGGGGGATAAGCCCCATAACTTGCTGGCTCGACAGCTGAGGGGTTTACAAGCAAATAAAGCCATACACAAAATCAAATCAAAAGCAGGGGACACGCTTGTGGATCCTAAAGGTATAAATGATCGTTTTAGAGAATATTATGAACAATTATATACATCAAGAGCAAAAGGGGATGTTTCTAATTGGCTAGGAGATTTGAGTCTTCCTAAATTGAGTGATGCTGCTCGTGAGGCTTTAAACTCTGAGATTACCAGAGATGGGAGTAAGTCACACATGGGCAAGTCACAAGCAAGTCTCAAGTCTTAACCTTCAAGTCTCAAGCAAGTCCAAGTCATTTTGTGTGACAATCAAGCAAGTCAAGTCAAGTCATAGCTTTGGTCAAGCAAGTCAAGTCATACAAAAGTTTCCATTTTTAAACAAGCTAAAGACAGTGGTTATAACTGCTGGAGTTTTATTTGCATTTTTTCCTACTCAATATTCAAAAGACATTGCGTCCAAGCCACATATATCTGAACAGTTTAAATGTATAAAGATTTAAAAAAGCACAGCCTAAAACTGATATTAGGCCAACAAAAATATCAATATGCCTCAAACATGACATCAAATCATGAAATTCATTCAAACAATTCAAGTATAATGGTTTCTAAGTCAAATGATATTCTTCAAACATGCCTCACTTTTATGGGACAGAAACACATTTAACCTTTCCTTCTCTTGAAAAAAAACATTCTTTAAGAGTAGCTGAAGCCCACCACCTTTGCATAATTTGGAGAGATTGAATAGTAGGCTATATGTTAATATTTGTCAGTGTATTTGTGAGTGAATGTGTGCGTGTTTGAGAGAGTGAATGAAAAGTTATTAATATTGGTGAGTGAATGTGTGCATGTGGTGTGTGTGTGAGTGCAGTGTGTGTGTGTGTGTGTGTGTATGTGTGCCTAGCTTCATTCACATACTTCATCTGCACAACTGCGTGTGTCTGCATGTGTGTGTGAGAGAGAGAGAGAGAGAGAGCAGTTTGTTGTGTGTATGTATACAGTGTGCCTAGTTGTATTCGTTCTTACCGCCACCTTGAACAAAGGGGGGAGGGTGTGCTTATTCATGGCCCAAAACTGAAGGGAGTTCTGTTCATCACAAGCGTCCAAATAGTGGTTCAGCTGAATATGGGGACTTGAACCCGAATCTTTCCCGATTTGAAGTGTCTGATGAAATTCGCCGTGGTGGTGGTTGACGTCGGATTTTTTTGTACAGCAGACCTTGCAAACTGCCGTTCGTTTCTTCTTTGCCCTGGTCAGATGTGTAATCCTTAGAGCCAAACTTTATTATTTTCGGTGCAATCCATGACGTTAAGTAACAGCCGTAGCCAGTCTCGTTTACTGCAGGTCTGCCGCCGTGTGGCCCGTCACCATATCAACGGGTTCCCGCGCATGCAACAGCACTAAAATCGTAACGTTAACTCCTCCTCAATATCAGAGGGGGAAAAAATATATAGCCTATTTATTAAACAGAAAATCAAGTCATTTCAAGTCATTTGACTCAAGTCTAAGTCAAGTCTCAAGTCATGAATGTCAAGTCAAAGTCAAGTCGAGTCTTTTATGAATGTTTATCAAGCAAGTCTCAAGTCCTAAAATTTGCGACTCGAGTCTAACTCGAGTCAAGTCATGTGACTCGAGTCTAACTCGAGTCAAGTCATGTGACTCGAGTCCCCCATGTCTGGAGATTACCATTCCAGAGATTGTTGATTCTATAAAATCTTTCCCTAACGGCAAGGTGGCGGGCCCAGATGGTTTCGGCATTGAATTATACAAAAAGTATTCTGGAAAGCTGGCTCCCCTTTTACTGAGGATGTTCACTCATTCTCTTGAAACTAAACAATTCCCTGACACATTGTATGATGCTAATATCTCACTAATATTAAAAGAGGGTAGGGATGAGACTGAGCCTTCATCTTATCGGCCTATTGCATTACTTAACTCTGACATTAAAATTTTTACAAAATTATTAGCTAATAGGTTAAATAAATACATTTCATCCATTATACATATGGATCAAACTGGTTTTGTTCCTAATAGATTTTCATTTTTTAATGTTAGAAGATTAATGAACATAATGTACCATAAGTATGAAAAAGGCTCTAAAGTGGCTGCTCTGTGTTTAGATGCAGAAAAGGCTTTTGATCAGGTGGAGTGGCCTTATATGATGAGAGTTATGGAGGAATGTGGATTTGGTAGCCGGTTTGTGTCATGGATTAAAACATTATATGCTCACCCAACCTCCTCCGTACTCACAAATCAAGAAAAGTCCTTTTTATTACATCGAGGAACACGTCAAGGATGCCCCCTCAGCCCTTTGCTTTTTGCAATAGCGATTGAACCCCTCGCGATTAGTATTAGAAATCACCCATCTATTGAGCCTGTAAGACTGGGAAATGTGGATCATCACATTTCCTTATATGCAGATGACGTTGTCCTTTTTTTGTCAAATCCTGAGCAGTCGGTCCCTTTGCTGTTAGATCTTATAGAATCATTCGGTACAGTTTCTGGATATACAATTAATTGGCAGAAGAGTGAATTCATGTCTTTAAATGCTGATCTTGATACTGAATTCCTACAAAATCTCCCTTTCAAAATTACGGACAGGCTTAGGTATCTTGGAGTTGTTTTGCCCAAAAACCCAAAATTAATTTTTAAATTGAATTTTCTTAAAAAATTGGAGGATTTAAAGAAAGACATTAGCAAATGGAGTACTCTTCCTCTTTCTATGATAGGCCGTATCAATGCTGTTAAAATGGTCTCTCTGCCTAGATTCTTGTATCTCTTTCAGAACATTCCTATTTTTTTGACAAAGTCTTTTTTCAAAACATTAGATTCAATTATCTTGCCTTTTATCTGGAGTTTTAAAGCTCACAGAATATCAAAGATACATTTACAGAAACCAAGGGAGAAGGGTGGGCTAGGGCTGCCTTGCTTTCTACATTATTATTGGGCAGCAAATGCGAGGGCACTTGTTTATTGGCAGGGGGATTATAAAACAGAAATTTCTATTGACACTCCCCCCTGGGTTGCCATTGAGAAAAATGCTGTTAAAAATAGTTCGCTACCAGCACTTCTCTTTTCCAATCCTTTATTGCCTACATCTGTTAAGGTGGATAATTTTATTGTTTCAAACTGTTTGAAAATATGGCGCCAAATTAAGAAGGTATGCAGATTACCTGACACTGCTATTTTCACCCCAGTATATCGAAATCATGCATTTTCCCCTTCTCTCTCAGATGCAGCATTCAATGTGTGGAGGCTGAATGGTATTGTTACCTTGGAGGACTTGTATATTGAAAAACATTTTGCTTCTTTTTCTCAATTAAAAGAGAAATTTTCTTTACCCACAACACATTTTTTAGACATTTACAGATTAGAAATTATGTACGCCATGTAGTGCCTAATTTTGAATCTCTGCCAGAGGAAAGGAGAATTTACAGACTGCTGTTGGGCTTGCCTGATTCCAAACGTTTGATTTCAGAATTTGTTATTTTGTTTTCTGAAGAAATTAGCTATTCTACACATTCTTTAAAAAATGCTTGGGAGGAGGAATTGGGTATACAGATTAGGGCTGATGTGTGGGAGGAGAGCCTTAGCAGGGTTCGTATCTTCTCTATTAACTCCAGGCATCAGTTAATTCAATTTAAAGTGATGCATAGATTGCACTATTCCAAATCTAAATTACATCGAATTTTCCCCACCGTCTCTCCTACATGTGACCGGTGTAAATCTGCAGAAGGCTCTCTTACCCATCTCTTTTGGACATGCCCTAAACTTTACGAGTTTTGGTGTAACATATTTAAGTGGTTCTCTGACATGTATGGTTTTGTGTTTAACCCTGACCCAGAGGTTGCTTTATTTGGATATTCTGTTTCTTTGTCAGACCATAATCTCTCTGTACAAAGTACTGTTATTTATGGAATGATTATTGCTAAAAGCATAATTCTAAGACTCTGGAAATCAGACACTGTTCCTCAATTCAAGACCTGGTTGACTTACCTCACAGGAATACTCCACATGGAGAGAGTGCGGTATGGTGTTATGGGCAACCTTGATACGTTTTACAGTATATGGCAACCATTTCTGGATCATCTTACCCAATCTAACACTGACCCTGATCAGTAATGATAAGCATTGGGTGCTGTCTGTTCTGCCCTCTGAGTTTTTGCTTGTGCTTCTTTGCTGAAATTGCATACGCCCTGGTTGCTCTTGGTTTTTTAATTTATCTTTTATTTTATTTTTATTTATTTTTACATTGTTGTTATTAATGGTGGATGATGTTGATAATTGTTCACATTGTTTTATTTCTGCTGATATTATTATTCACTGAGTTGTATACATCTTCTAAGTGTATTTTGTTTTCTCTTTTGTAAAATGTAAAATCTTAATAAACATACTTTATAAAAAAAAAAAAAAAAAAAAAAAAGCCGAGGAAGGATTTTTTTTAATTTGTTTTTTATAAAATCAAAGTTATTGAAAATTAAATTGCGAGCAGGGTGAATCGAGATCGCCATTTTATAACGATTAATCGTGCAGGCCTACCCCTGAGCTAGCTGCAACAGCCTGAAGTGTATAAAGTAAGTTGTAAACCGTAAACAATAAGTACCCCACATCATCTCCAGACTCCATCTGGAACTTGTAAACAAAGTAAGAGCAAGCTAGTAGTGTGATTATGGGAGGCAAGCACTGCTCTTATATATGAATACACAGAGCATGGATGTTTAAAGAGCAGCTTCGGTTACACAGAGCAGGTGACAAGTTTTGGCTTTAGCTTCATACACTACAGCTAACGGCGGAGCTAACAACGGAGTAAACAGCAGAGCTGACAACTAGCTACTGGCGGAGCTAACAGCGAAGCAAACGGGCCTGGAGGCCATTTGTGGTCGAAGCAAGAAGGGATACAGCTACGTCCATGTTTCGTTGTATATGGAAGGGACTAGTTTGCTTCGTGTGGACTCACTGGACCCAGAGTGATAGAGAAAGACTTGTTCAGAGCTAAAGGGGGGGGGGGGGGGGCTACAGATTAGTTGTCCGTGTCCCTAAAGAAGCGCATATCTAACAGTAGTTCCGCATAACATTCATTAATTTGCATGCAAGTTTTATTTATTTCTATACCTTGTATTCTCCATGTAAATTCATGTACCGAACCGAGACGCTCGTACCGTTTCGGTTCAATATGAATACATGTACCGTTCCACCCCTAGTAGGCGCCAACACAAGCTAGAATTTAAAAAATAAAGTTGCATTTTACCTTTGTAGATCCTCCCAGTCCATTCACGGGTAAACATGCAATTGATTTAATTAGCACTGCAATGGGACTAAAATATCCAATCAGCACTTTAATCAGTACTAACGCTGTCATTAAGCATCTTCAAGCGGTGCAACTTGTACAAATGGCATGGCATTATTTCAGCTGTTCTGCATAGACTATTATGTACAGTTTATATTGATCATTTATTAAACTCACTGGTTATGTACTGTTTATTTTTTATTGAAATCATAACTACTTATTGAAACTCTTTTGATTATATTATTGTTTCACTTTAATTCTTTTGTAAACCCAATTCATCTTTCTATCGTTAAGTTGCATTCTGAAGGAAGCCACCCAAAAATGTCACTATATGTACTGTGAATGAATATGTAACAAAAATGTTTTGATTTGAGGACATGGCACAGCAACCAAGTTGTACAGACAGAAAGAAGTAACCAGCGGCGATAATAGCGATATAGGTACAGCACGGTGGCCAACCAGAAACACAACCTAGAATAAATCTTTTGTTGCATTCTGGAACAATGGCACCGGACAACTGCAGACTGGAAAAGATTAACAAGTCGCCTGTGAACATGTGTCAAATGCTACTGCTTTCCAGCAGCAACCTCTGAGGGAACCAGTCCACAGACAATATGTGGGTGATTGGTGCTCCTCATAGACGGACATCATTTTCAAACTTGACAATGATTATATTGTCGCTGTAAAGGTTACAACTAATGCTTAATTCAACATGATGGAAAACAACGGACATTATTATTATTATTAATTATTTTGAATTAGCTAGATAGATGCACAACTCTCAGTACATAGCCTAACCATCAAGTATTTAGCCAATCCATTAGTATAGAATTTTATATTTGAACATGTATAAAGGAAATCTGGGGAATCCAGTTTGAATAGGCCTGATGCAGCTGATAAAACAAATAGTATTTTTTTTAATCTATAATCTACAGGTAATCTACAGGTGCTATGCTAAAGTAGAAGTTCATCTGTAGAGGAGATGCTGAAATATCTGAGCATTTACTCAGTTGATCCACATCCAGTCTCAGCCAGTACTAGTACAAACCCAATACAACTTCAGCTGTTAACACAGACCCATGTGAAGTACAGGCAGCCTCAGCCAGTACTTGCACAACCAGACTTGAACAGCCAACATCAGATACAAGCAGTTCAGGCCCTAAAAGAAAAATCTCACTAAATGTTGTGCATGTGACAATAAAACCTGATTTCATTTGAGATTGACTGATATTGCACAGTGACCATGACACAGACATAAAGAAATAGTTAAGTAGGCGCAGCAGGCAACCAAAAAGAAAAAATTTAAAAAAAGAGGCTGTCACTGCTGGTGTGTGTTAGTCAACAAGGAAATTATGCAGATAAGTTAAGATTTTAAGTGAATTATTGATGACAACTTACAGGTAGGTACTGGTAGGCATGCAGCAAGCAGACAGGCGCAGATGCAAGTACTAGTACATGTGGCTTGAAACAGAGGAATGAAACAAGGTAGAATAGCAACTTGGACAAACAGAGTGAAGTGAAGTGAACCGGTATATATCAAACTGGGCTAATTAGGGTAAATGGGAAGCAGGTGGGCAGGGAAGGCAGGCTGAAGGTTAATGAGGGAAATTGGGAACAGGTGAGGAGGTGGGCGGGGAAGGTCTGTTAGAAATGGCCATTAACAGGTTTGGAGAAGTGGGATAAAGTATAAAGAGTATAAAGAGGCTTTATTGTCAATTACTTACATGTCAAGACATACAAGGAATCGAGAGTACGTTTCTCACTCTCCCACGGTGAAACATAAAGTGCACAGACAACAGATAGACAGACATTTCCCTATTCTACAGTGAACATATAAACATATATGAAGTAGCAGCAGTAGTAGTAATATAATATAATAAATAATGGTAAATAAATTCTGAATACTAAAATGTATATATGTACAGCAGCAGGTGTGTGCAAATTTCAATGCAATGTAATAGTAATATCGAATAATAACGGTAAGTAAATACTAAGTACTAAAAAATAAATATATGTAGCAGCAGGTGTGTGCAATTTGCAGTGCAGAGGTCAAGAGTTTTCAGTCTAGAGTGTTAACAGTTCTTAGTTCAAGGTTTTTTGTTGTTTCCTTGTTGGGGAGTGTGTGTGTGTGGGGGTTGAGGGGGGATGGGGGGGGATGGGTATAGTCCAGACTGTCTTCCTATACTCCTGCCAGCCTGGTGGTTCTGCTGGCTGGGAGCCGGGAGGGGAGAGAGTTTAGCAGTCTCACCGCTTGGTGGATGGAGCTGTTGGTGAGCCTGGTAGTGCGGGAGCGGAGACTTCTGTATCTCTTTCCGGAGGGCAGGAGGCTGAACAGGCAGTGTGCGGGGTGGGTTGCATCGTTGACAATTGTGATGGCTTTTCGTGTGAGGCGGGTGGTGTAGATGTCTTGCAGGGAGGGGAGTGGTCTACCAACTATCCTCTCAGCTGTTCTCACAATGCGTTGTAGAGCTTTTCTGTTGTAGTCAGTGCAGCTACCACCCCACACAGTGATGCAGCTCGAAAGGATGCTTTCGATGGTTCCCCTGTAGAATGTGGTCAGGATGGGTGGTGGAGCCCCTGCCCGCTTGAGTTTGCGCAGGAAGTAGAGGCGCTGTTGTGCTTTCTTGGCCAGTGATGCAGTGTTGGTTGTCCAGGAGAGGTCCTCACTGATGTGCACCCCCAGGAACTTGGTGCTGCTCACCCTCTCTACAGCAGCGCCGTCGATGGTCAATGGGGGGAGACCGGTGTGGCCTCTCTGGAAGCTGACAATAACCTCCTTGGTCTTGCTAACATTTAGCAGGAGGTTGTTGTCTCTGCACCACGTGGTCAGGAGCTCAACCTCTTTCCTGTAGTGGGTCTCATCGCCCTTGGTGATGAGCCCCACCAGTGTTGTGTCGTCCGCAAACTTCACAAGGTGGTTGGAGCTGTAGGTAGGTGTGCAGTCATGTGTCAGCAGGGTGAAGAGCAGCGGACTGAGCACACAGCCTTGTGGAGCCCCCGTGCTCAGGGTGATGCTGTGTGAGACATCGTTGCCCACACGCACAGCTTGAGGCCTCTGGCTGAGGAAATCCAGCAGCCAGTTGCAGAGGGAGGGGCTGAGTCCCAGTCTGTCCAGTTTGTAGATGAGTTGTTGTGGAATTATGGTGTTGAACGCTGAACTGAAGTCTATGAACAGCATTCTCACATATGAGTCTTTCTTGTCCAAGTGAGTGAGTGCTGGGTGGAGGGCAGAGCAGATTGCATCCTCTGTGGATCGTTTCGCCCTGTATGCGAACTGGTATGGGTCCAGGGTGGTAGGCAGGGTGGATTTGATATGTGACATGACTAGTCGTTCAAAGCACTTCATGATGATGGGTGTCAGTGCCACAGGGCGGTAATCATTGAAGCAGGCTGGGGATGATTTCTTTGGCACAGGTATGATGGTGGCAGTCTTGAAGCATGATGGGACAATGGCTTGCCTCAGGGAGGTGTTAAAGATGTCTGTGAAGACATCCTTTAGCTCCTCTGCGCAGTCTTTCAGCACCCTACCAGGGATGTTGTCTGGACCCGCTGCTTTCCGGGCGTTGATGGCAGAGAGTGACATCTTCACGCTGGCAGCAGACAGGCACAGGGGCTGGTCGTGTGGAGGTGGTGGTGTTTTCTTTGGGCGTGTGTTGTTCTGTGCTTCAAATCTTGCGAAGAAGCTGTTCAGGTTGTTTAGCAGAGTGGTGTCGCTCTCACAGCTATGTGCTGCAGGCTTGTAGTCTGTAATAGCCTGGATGCCTTGCCATAGGCTCCGTGCGTCCTTGCTGTCCTTGAAGTGTGTGTGTATCTTGTGTGTGTAGTCCTGTTTCGCTTTCTTGATGCCACGGGTCAGGTTGACTCTCGCTGTTCTCAGGCCTGCTTCATCCTTAGCTCTGCCCCAGAAGGCCTCGTCCCTGGCAATCCGCAGCCTGTCGACAGCTCCTGTCATCCATGGCTTCAGGTTGGCTCGAATTGTGATGCTTTTCTTTTGTGTGACATCATCAATGCATTTGGTGATGTATGAGCTCACAGTGTCTGTGTACTCCTCGATGTCTGTGATGTTGTTGTAGGTGGCTGCTTCCTTGAACATTTCCCAGTCCGTTGATTCAAAACAGTCTTGAAGGGCAGAGGTGGCCTCCTGTGGCCACACCCTTACCTCTTTCCTAACAGGTTTGGTGACTTTCACTTTCTGCTTATATGCTGGCATTAGCATAACAGTGAGGTGATCAGAGGTGCCGATGTGGGGGAGGGGGGTGGCTTTGTAAGCCCCCTTTTCCTGTGTGTAGACCAAGTCCAATGTGTTTTCTCCTCGTGTTGGAAAGTGTACATGCTGTTTAAACTTTGGGAGAACAGTTTTAAGATCCGCATGATTAAAATCTCCTGCAAGGATGATGAAACCGTCCAGGTGTGCTGTTTGTTGTTCACTGATGGCCTGATACAGTTCATTCAGTGCCTCCTTCCTATCGTTGCTGTTGTTGGTGGGAGGTAAATATACCGCGACTAGCAGTATCGCGTTGAGCTCCCGAGGCAAATAGAATGGTCGGCACTTTATGACCATAAACTCCACCAGTGGTGAGCAGTGTTTGCACACTACCACAGCGTCTCGGCACCATTCATTCTGGATGTAAACACAGACCCCTCCGCCTCGCGTTTTACCTCCGTCTATGAGGGCCCTGTCTGCTCGGTAGCATGCTAACTGTTCCAGTTTTATGGCAGAGTCAGGAATGTTGTCGGTTAGCCAGGTTTCAGTGAAAATGTACACACAGCAGTTACTCACTGTCCGGTTTGCTGCCCTCAGTAGTTGTATGTAATCCATTTTGTTGTCTAGTGATCTTACATTTGCCAGGAGAATGGACGGTATGGCTGGACGAAAAGGGCTAGCCGTTAGCCTGCTACGGATGCCTCCCCGTTTCCCCCGCTTCCGGTTCCTCGCACACCGTTTTCGGCGCTTCCTTTCCGGGGTGGGCGTCGCAGGAGAGACCGGTGCTGTAGCAGGCCGCAGTAACCCCAGCGCTCTCAGCGTCTCCGTTGCAAAAGAGTCCAGAACGTTGCGAATTTTCTTTCTGTTGATGTCTAGCAGAGCCTGTCGACTGTACTTCGGTTTCAGACGAGACATACACGTAAAACATTTGGACAAACATGTCTTAAACGAACAAAACACCGCGTTGTTGGGACAGAGAGTGGCCGCTGCGACTGATCGCGCCGCCATTTTCTTGCAAGTAAATGATGTAACTAGAGGGAGGTACAGGGAAGCAGCATCTAAAAATGTGCTTATTTGCTTACTCTGGCACATTTACATGAAAGTGAAAAATAAATAAAAATACAACTTCACATTAAGTAGGGTAATCTGTTTCAGCACTATTCAGTGCCCCTGTGTGTGTGTGTGTGTGTGTGTGTGTGTGTGTGTGTGTGTGTGTGTGTGTGTGTGTGTGTGTGTGTGTGTGTGTGTGTGTGTGTGTGTTGGTTTTGCATCACAAGCATCACAGGTCAGAATCAAAACTGTGTAAAGGACTCAGCCTTAGTACATGGGACACACACTCTAACTGGTGAGCTACCCAGGGACAACTTCTTTAGCTTTCGCCTTACTTGGCTGATCAACATTGGCACCTGGAAACTCCAGGGGTTCAGTGGAAGTTATGGTTATGGCCCACACACTGTGATTGTAATCTCTGTTGCAATTGCAAGTATTTCAGTATAGTTTCTCTGAGAAGCAAATCAGTGTGAAGCAGTACTGAAGGAAATAAATAATATTATCTTTCTTAATGGTGATTATTCATTCAATTATCACACACTAGAGAGAGGTCAAAGGTCAGTTTTTGTTTAATGCCCCATTCTTAGTATGACATCTAGATTTTAATTAATTTTAAACAGAAAAGATAAAAACCTATTTTAACACATTTCTAGCTTAACCTATATTCTGCATCAAAGCAAGTTATAGTTATATGTCTACTGTGGGTTTCTCCAAAGGCAAGGTGAAATGTATGGTCATGGGTCAAACTATTCATGCCTTTCTGTGACAGCACATCACCTTTTTATATTATTTTTAAGAATTTTCTACCTGACAGTGGAGAGCCTGAGAGCTCAACAAACTGCAAATTAAGAAAATAGACATCTTTACCAACTTGACAACACAGCATTTAGAAAAGGTGTTGCAAATTGAGAAAACAAACACAGAAATGTGCTGCAAGTAGCAAACATGATCATGTAAACTATTTCCAGGGGACATGTAAAAGTGATGCAGACATAGTCAAAGTTAATAAATGCACTTATTGGTTTTAGCACACTTGTTACGCTGTAGATTTTACATTGTGTTATAAAAAAACTAGGACTGTCAATCGATTCAAAAATGTAATCAAATTAATTACAGACTCTGTGATTAATTAATCTAAATTAATCGCATACATCATTTTTGCTGTGAAGGTATTTTAAATATTTCAATTCAAATGAATCAATGAATAATCAGCATTAGTGACATTAAAGTTAAAAAACTCTTTATTATTATTTTCACTGTTCAAATAATGACCATAACAATCAACAATATGACCTAATATGCTGAGGAAATAAATTCAAAAGTGCTTCAGGATTTCTGAATCAGGAATAAGGTTATTTCACTGGTAAATTGCTATTGAACGACAAAAATATCCACCAGATTTTACAATAACTTTGAATGCACCACAAGGCTGTAGGTTACCAACGGCTGCAGCTGCAGAAGTGTCGGAATCCTCTACAGTGAGCAGGGCTGGACTGGCCATCGGGCATACCGGGCATTTTCCCGGTGGGCCGACACACTTTTGGGCCGAATCGCCGATATAATTTATAGGCCTTTGTTTTAATTTTTTTATTATTTTGGGCCGCGCCGGCCCATAGATAACTGACAGCGGCCCATTCGGTAATTGTACAAAAGTCCGTCTGTCAGGACTGATTGTGGCTGCATGCCGGGGGGTACTGCGAGCGGGCGCACGCGCCACACGGAGAGAAAAGTGGGAGAAAGAGAAAAGAGACTGTGTGCGCCCAGAGGATAATCAGTTGAGCTCGCGTGTGTGCGTCCCATAGCTTACGTTGTCAGTTCATTTGGGCCTGTTGTATTGGTCTGTAGTTCTTGTACATTTAAGTAAGTTAGCTGGTAATTTCAATGTTTGTGTTAATCACCTGTTCGCTAGTTTGCACGTGGCTGTTGATTTATAATGTAGAGTGTTGGAAGCTCTTGCTCACGTTGGTATTTAGCTACATTATTGTGTTATTATTGTATTGTATTATGCTGCAGTAGTTACATTACATTGATATAGTGTAATTAATAGTGGGTTTGTTGTTTGCTAGCCTATATGTATACTTCATATGCATTGTGTATGGTAGCCTTCACAATGTTATTTGTTTCTTTGCAGAACCACACACAAATACACAGCCATAGCAGAGCTACCCACGCCCATTTTGTACTGTTGCCTTATGTAATAAAGCGTCAAGAGCGATAATTATCTCCGTCCGTGTTTTAACTGACATCCCTGGGGCGAAGTTGGAAACCGGAATCAGCTCAACTACAGTCCTAAGCTAGACCTAACCCAATCAAATCCAGGAACACCCTTCCCGGCCCTGAGACACGAGCTGTAAATGTTATAATATGCTGGAAGTTTGGCATCCACGTTAAAATGGACAAACGACCACGGAACCCCATACGCAAGCGATGTGTACAGAAATTACGGGAGAAAAAGATTAAGTATCTACAGGCGAATGCCTCAAAATGTGCCAACATGTCTGACATGTTTGGGGCTGTAGTAGCTGCTTCAACATCAGCATTAGGCTACCTGAAGTAGAGGAAGGAGGAGAGGTGGCTGGCTATACAGAGAAGCAGAAACAACATCATGATGACAGGGAAGAGGCCAGGAGAAGGAGAGCGACCATGACAGGGCCACGGGAGATTGGGAGGAACAGGTGGAAGAGAGATAGGCCTAGTTGACGACGGTAAGAAGTACGTGAATTAACAGGTTTTGTGTGTGTGTGTGATTGTGTGTGTGTGTACGCGTGTGTGTGCGCACGCGCCTCACGTCATAATGACAACAAGCAGTTTGGCAGTAACATTAAAGTTAGTGGCTGTCAGGTAACCTAACTGGCAACTTTGGCAATGACTTGCACTTGAGTATGGACATTGTGTAGGCTACCCTATGGCCTCCAGGTCGCCAATCAAAAGTGAGTGAGTACACTGCTTCTCTTTTTCAGGGCATATACTACTCCCAGCTTTATTGTAGCTTTTGGTTATGGTTATGGTTATTGTAGTTAGCAGACACTGTTGTCCAAAGCAACAAAATATGAATCTTACAATGGTTAAAATTAACAGTAAACAGTTTTTAAAAGTTGCTAAGCCAATGTTAAGCAAAATAGTAATAATAACAATAATGGCAATACAATATCAAATATCAATAATAATAATAAAAAATACCATAAATATACAAATCATAACTCTAAGAATGAATTAATTATTTAAGTGTAAGATCAACAGATAAGTCTTGAGACCTCTTGAAGGATCCAAAACCATCACATGAACGCAGAACACTAGGCAACTCATATCATAGAATGGACGCATATTGTAAGAGGACTGTCTGCAGGGAATGTCTCTGACCAATCACGGTGGGTGTGGGCCGCCTGGGCCAAAAATGCCCGGGCCGATTTTTTGTCCCAGTCCAGCCCTGACTGAGACTGTGTTATGTCCACAGAAATATACTGAGACAATCATTGTCAAATAACAGCGGCAATTAACGGCTCTCTTGTCTCTCCAGTGATGACTGTTTTGTTGCTGCTGGTCGCACAAGTTCAACTTCAATTATTCTCAAAAAGCTGGTAAGTATATAATTAGTATTATAATTATAGTATATTGATAGTCAGACAAACTCTAATATGTGATGTGATGTATATGTGGCTTCAGATATAGTATATAATCCCAAACTTGACAGTCATGTGCTCAAAACACTTAACAAGTTACATCTTAGACTATAAACTTCTATTCTGTAGTTTTCTAAATGTTTCTTATGTTTATCAAATCAAATGAAATCAGTATAGCAATTATTAATAAAGCAAAGGATTCAGACATTTATTATTTCATGTTACACTTAAACATGTAATGCTTGTTCAACTGTTAGGAAGAACTGTGTGCACGTTTAAGAAATGTTTGTAAACAATTGTTTTAAAATTGCACTAAAATTTGCAGTTAATTTGTAAATTAAGTAACATTTACAACTTTTGTCAAAAAATAAAGACCTATAATTTGCATGTCCGTGCAAATCTATGCAAAAATATGCAAATCAAAAAAGTAGGTTTTTGATAAATCACGATTTTTCACGCATACAAGTCTAGGCGGAAATGGGCGTCACCTATATCAGGGTTTTCAGTTGGATCCAGGGAATGTGTGCGTTAACGGTGAAGTATGGATTTGATTTGCAGGGGCATTTGTAAAGCATTCTGCATGTGGTGTCCGCGTGTGATGTGCAGGTTACCTTCCCACCAAACACGGACATACATATATACAGATACATCTCGCTTAATTAGATAGATAGCCTGCCTGTAAGTGGCATCACGCTCTGTCTGCAACTTGTTGTCTGTAGCTGGTTGTACTTTGCATGTGTGGGATTCTGAAACGTCCTTATATTTGGGAATTGTCGTTTGTTTATTCAAAGTCAAAGACAGTCCAAAGTAGTGCAACTTTGCACATTTTAGTGGGTCTGAGGTGCATGTCACATTTTAGCAGCCAAAGCTCCGCTGCTCGCTGTCTCTGGTCCTCAGTGTGAGAGGGGGAGTGACCAGCGGCTAGAGCGGCAAAAGCGTATGTGTGCTTCTTTTACCTATATATTTAACGATATATTTTGCATTTCTAATCCAAAAAACAAACTTGGCACCGCACTTAATTGTGCCCGTAGCAAGACACTTGTCAAGTTTGAAATCCATCAGACTAATGGTTCGAGAGATATGCGCATAACACACAGACAGACAGACGTTCCTGGAATTTATAGATAGATAAGTTATGTGTGATTTTGCAGTAAGCTTAACTTACTTCACACTCTTTTATGTCACTGTCATAACTGAAAGACCTAGGATACAATGTTTGACATGAATTTCCAATATGTCCTAAAGGCAGATGTCAATGATTCAGGAAGCTACTGTAGCGCCTTCAGATCATCCAGAGGTTAGAATCAGGCTCTGTCATTGTCATTGAATGAATTTGATATTTTCTCATATCATATCAGCATAACATAGTTACATTGACAATATGGTCAGTTTGTGCATCTTGTCCAGAGCCTTTCCAGCAAATGTGGGAGAGTAGGTTGAATACTCAACACATCAGGATCAACACAACCAAAGGCCTCAAATTAATGAGAACAGACCTTGTTAGCGGTTGATCTTTACTCTTTGTCATATTTATGATTGTTTTGCTTGGTACAATGCTGAAAAGTTGCTGTGTGGCGTTCTGCGCTTCAAATAAGTAAAAAAAAAAAACATCTTTAAAAAAGGTTTTAAAGGGGTGATAGAATGGTTCTATACAGTATTTCACACTATTCCTTAAGGTCTACTAATAGGGTATGTAACATTTGTTGGGCTGAAAATGTCAATTTTGCTGTTTTTTTGGCCCTACTGATACCCTGTTAAATTGACCTGGATTGAAACGAGAGCTTTTCTGCCTTATATGGTCTGCTCATGAATATTTAGATGAGCTGCGCGCTGATTGGTTGGTGTACAACAAGCTTTGCTGCGGCACACAGACCAGCTGCACCAACAGCACTCACTGAAACAGCCAAGGTGGAGATAGCATGGATGCGCTAGGTGTTGAACCGTATCTGTATGAGCCTGAATCAGAGGAAGGCTCTGATGTGGAGGAGCAACCAGTCACCCATAGATTGGAAATCCCTCCTTCAGAGTGGTAAGTTTTGTCATTTAGCATTTACTTGCATTTTCAACACGTAGCCTAACATTACCCGTTAGCTGTTATACTAGTGTAATACTCGCAATTCAGTGGTGTAGCCTAAGCGGAACTTTGTATTCGGTTTGTTTTTAGCATTGTAAGCAACATAACAGTTATTAATTTGCACATGGACAAATGTTTTACAAGTTGTACCCTCGTGCAATTTCTTTCAAGACGTCCAGTTAGCTGAAAAGTTAGTGGGCAGTTTATAGTGCTGTCCTCAACGAAAGTAAACTGTCGTCTTAGTCAGTATTGTAATATTGTTACCGTATACTCGCCTGCTGAATAGGTTATTTGATTATGAGTTACCTACATTATTTGCCATGTAGTAGTAATATGTGATATTACAACAGGGCGTACATTTAGCTAGGCAGGAGCATACTATTTCTGTACAGTGTGTATGCTGTCTGAACTAAAGTATTACTACTGTCGTCTGTGTCAGTAGGTCTAATGTTATCTTGTAACTGCTATCCTGCTGATTAGGTCATCTGATTAAGTGATTTTTACCTTCTTACCTTGTAGTAATATGTAATATTACAACTACATCCATCTCTCCTTGGCAGGTGTACTTGTGGAAACTGTGCACACATGCCTCAGGAGAGAGAAAATATATGTTGCCGGGAAATACCTCAGGTAACTAAAACTGGAGATACATTTACTCAAGCTACTTTATGCTTTCTTCTCATTCAAAATTATGAAATAACAGCAGGCTCATTATGTTTGTCTTTACAGGTCATGAGAAGAATGACCCAGGTTCCAGAGGAGATAACATGTATGATTGACCATCCTGGCATTCATCCGGTGTGCCTCAATATATATTCTTTGCAAAATGCAATTAATATTTACAGAGTTGACCATGGCCGGTTGAGAATTAGAGGGATGGAAAGTTGAGGCCAATTTGATTCAAGTGTTAGCAGTTAAAGTATATAATTAAAATGTTTACAACACACATGCATTATTGGTTCAGCATATTACAAAAACACACAGTTTGATTCAGACAACTAAATGAAAAACTTTATTTTGTTTTAACACAATCATCCAGTGATATACTCTAAAATCTAAATGATAAAAAGTGTGTGTTTTCCACTCCACCCTGTTCTCTTTGCAGGCAATGCAGACACTTGGCCTACAGGACGTTTGTGAGCTGGTGCTGGGGTTTTCTTGGAAGAAGTGTTTGTGTCGTGATCCCCTCTTGTGTGGTGCTGCGCATACGGAGGGAGTTTATGGATGGTTCAGGGCAGTACGTCGGGTTCAGACCCCCCCCTTGACTGAACCGTGACACATGTTTGGCAACAGCATCGTCCATGGAAGGCCTGTCAAGCTGGGCACACAAGTCCTGGGGCACAGGAATCTGTCGGACCGCATCCAGATAAGGAAGGGGGTCATGGGTGATCTCCTTGAACACCAGTTGCATCAGGTCCAAGACATAGCCTGTTGTGTGTGTGAAAAGTTATTGTAGGCGCCTATACGTTGCACATTTTGATTTGTTGTTTGTAATTTAAAAATAAAAATGTAAACTTACAAATTGTTGGCTCTGTCTTGACTTGTTTGACGGTGTAACCTCCCCTTTTGGCCTTTGGGAACAGAAGTCTGTACATTAGTTTCCCCTTTGCTGTCTTCCGTTGTGGTCGCTCAGCATTTTCATTGAAGTGCATGGCTGCAAGGTACAACCTAAAACAGAAATTTTGTAACACAATTGTGATAGTAACTTTTGCACACACTAAGCTAAATACTCCAGTTAATTCACAACAAAAGCAGTTGCTAAACCTGTAAGCTGTACTCTAACCAGTGTTGTTACAAGTGCCTTTCATTTAGAGCAGCCTAACACTGAAATTATTTGGATTTGGATGGCCAGCAGTTAGGCATGTCTCCAGACCATTGTTCATGTCTCACACCTTCACCGAAAAAACATTTTCATAGTGAGTGTACATACCTGCATAGCATTCCAATGAAGGGGAAAACAACATTTTTGGGGGCAAACCGCTGGATGACACTGTGGAATGACTCCACAGTTGATGTCTGGAAATGATGGCTAAGCTTTTCAACATCAGTAAGGCACCTCTTGTTTGTTAGGACCCTGTCAAGTCTGTTGTGAGCTGACGTACCTAAGAGAAAGTCAATTTAATTGATTTTAAAACCATGAGTATTGATGAAGATGTACATGTGAACACGTGTAATCACAGCTTTAAAATACAGACCTGGTTGAAACCACTTGCTTTTGTCCTTTGAGGCCTTCATTGGATGTACACACTTGGGAAATGCTGGGTCAGAATGACTGTGGACATCTTGAATGTGGTTCAACAAAGACTTCCATTTCGCTACCTTCTCTGTTCCAGAGATGGAGCTTGTGGCACACCAGTACAGGTGGTTGACTATGCTTTTATGCCACTTTTTCACCAAAGCACAGTCCTTGTCTTTGCCAAGTTGTTCCAGCTTCTTTGACAACCCTAAGGAAAATAGTTTACATAGCAAAAATAGTTAGATATACAAATTGTTGAGTGTTCATTGAACTTATGCAAACATTTTGATAACCACTTCACAAAATTGTTCAATAATATACATCTTTATAATGTATTAAACTATATATAAATAAACTGTCACGTTACCTTTTTGCTACATGCCATACGTCGTAGTAGTGGGTGATTTTACTTTCTCTCAGGAACTTTTGGATCTGAGGGTGACGATCGGTGATAATACAGTCCAACTTCACACCACTTCCATGTAGGAGGTCCAAGCTTCTTATAAGACCCTCTTTCTCCATGTATGAGCTTCCCCCCACCTCGTTGCTCTGTGGAGAAAGAGAGTCATACAATAGTTGTCCATTAACCCTTTTACATTCTGTATCAAAACACACTTTTGACCATGTTGACCACATATGTATAACATTGATAAAACCAATATCGCTTTTCAGGCTTTCTAATGACACTATTGTCAGTATTGTGCATATGCATGTGATCTATTGCCTACTGATTACAAATACCTGCACCAGCTGTATGTCTATGATTTCTTTGGTCTGCACATCCATCATTGTGTAGCTCCCATACTTTGCAGAATGTCCTAGATTGTGACAGTTTTTTTTAAATTTTTAGTCAATAAACAGAGTGGAATTATTCAGTGTAAGGAAACACCTCACACTGAATATGTTGGTATAATCCTTACACATTCAAAAAAGAAAAAAAGTGTACCTGGTGAGTCTGCTCGCATATCACCCCCGAGAATGACACTGTTTGCCTCACTGAGCATTTGAAGCTTTTGTGTTTGCCATTCAGTCCAGCTGTGGATTACAGCTGGTTCCAGGTATGTCCTGGCATGTCTTCTGAAGGCATCATAAGTATGTGTTCTCAGCTGCATTGCTTCAAAAATCTATACAAGAATTAAAAGTAAATCAGTTGGGAAGTGAAGGTTAGTCAAACACATTCTGCAGGGGACAATGATCACAGTACCTTTTTCGTCTTGGAAAATGAAGCTCCACAAAAGTAAATGGCAGCAGACAGCTGAAGGTTGCCCACAGGTGTGCTCCCAATAACTGGCTGACTTTTCCACTGTCTGAAGAACTGGCAGTGAGGGCATAGTTGGTCAACAGCTAGGAAGGACCCTCTGCTGCGTGGCATGACATTACAGACCCTTGTGCACACAGGGCAGGTCTCGAACAGGCTGAGGAGGCATTGCTCAAAAACAATGTATTTTGCATCACCATACGATGACACAGGTGATGTACTGCAAGAGATAAAAGAACATTGTCCTCACTCAAAAATCAAGTGCACAATCGGACACAGTCACAATGTATGTAAATAACACTGCTGCATTGTGAGAGTTGTAACTTTGCTTACAAAAGCTGAGATGATTCTGTCTCTGTGTCTCTGACTGTGCAGGATCAAATCTTGAGGATCAGTTCCTGCATAGGTAACCTCTGACACATCCCCCTCCTCAAATTCAAGGCGAGGTTTCATTGCTGGCCTCACACCCTTCAAAGGAGTTGAAGATAATGGCCCATAGACCGGAGGAGCCCTTGTGCCTACTGCCACACTTTGGCATAGCACTGTTGCCTGTATGCCTTCAAAAGGGGGAGGGGGAGACTATTTTAGTGTGGTGTCTTATGGATTGCTTAGGCCCCATCCAGACGAAGACGTTAGGATGAAAACGCATCTGTCTTCCCTGGATTCGGTTCAAGAAAATTCACGTCCACATGAATCCATATGTAAATGACTCAACACGGTACTTCATATGCCAGGCCTGTAGGTGGCGCTGTTATTGCTACAGAAATTATCGGAACGAAGAAGAGCAGCCTTCAGTGACTTCCTTTCATGACCGTTAGCTAGCTAGTTCTCTTAGCTTAACACATCCATGGACTAGACTTTAATAACTTACACCACTGCTCGTTATATAAAGGCCACCTAGAAAAAGAATGTAAACTTTGTTTACATTCTATCGGACATGATTGCAGCTAGCGGTAGCTAGAGTTAGCGCGCGCTAGCGTTAGCGCGCGCTAGCTAACGCTAGCTCTGCTAGCTAACATCAACATCGGCAGTCACACAAACATCAATGATCCGATGTCTTTTTGATAATCTAGCTACACGTTTTTCTTGCGGTAGCCTTTCTACAATAAGCGGTGCTAAAAGTTACTATAATCCGTTCAAGGAGTTGATAAGCAGACAGATTAGCTAGCTAGTTGATGCGTTCTCTACTTCCACTTTATAAACAGCATTGCGTCCCTGTTAGCCGTCAGCTGGGCTGAAGGCAGTCAGCTGTGTGGCTGAGGTGTGTGGGGATGACATCATCGATATGCACTTATGCGGTTTAGCGGTACACACAAAGCCAAACGTGAGCCGGCTTTTTTTTTATTCACCCTGGGACCAGGTTTAAAAAAAGTGCGTTTACGGGCAGTGCGTTTACAGGATTCGTGTGGACAGTCGGTCCAAACGATGCAAAAGATGTGCGTTTGCATCAAAATACGTCTTCGTCTGGATGGGGCCTTAGTGCCTAAGGAGAATGTACTGCTGTGAGACAATAGCACAAGTATATGAAAATGCATTTTCAACACACAATTTACTATTCTAAAAAATCATTTCTATATAAAACACATTCATACCTATTAACCGAATTATTTTAATTCAGACTCCCCCACAGAAGGTAATGCAATTGATTGTGATTGTATTGCAATCACTCATAATACAAATCAATAGGACAAATAGTTTTATTCATACTATAAATTCTTCACTAATGTGTTGAGAATATGATTGATAAAAGTAGCAACTCAGTCATCATGGTAAACATACTTGGATAACACTGCTCTGCTAAAAGCTACACAGTCATAATGCTGCACATGTTTGTAACAGACAAACATAATACGTCTGGTTTTGTAAGAATAACTGGAACGGTTACCTTTGCTTCGTAGGTGAGGCTTCAATGTATTACGAGACAGTTGTGTCCCGTGAGATGCCACACTTGGAGCATCTGTTTGGCATGCTACATCTTTCGTGTGTTGTCATTCTTGTGATGTACTCTGAAATAAAAATGTCTAATGAATTTGAAGCAAACCGTATAGGTGGGTAACGTTATAGCTCAGCAAAAAAAAAAAAAAACGTTACAGCTTAGCAACCACACTATCGTGATTCTACTTCAGTTATTTATCTTGCTAAAGTAAAATAAAAATGCACCTGATAAAGTGGACAAACATGCATCGACAATTGTATATGTACATGACAACACAGGTGATTTAGCTAATCGAATGAAACACAGTCAGGAAAATGAAACGTTAGCCCCATTGCCAATACACTAAATCATCACACATTCTACCTATGCTAACTAGCTACAGGATACATTAGCATTGCTAATACCTGTGTTAGCGACAAAAATCATACTTACAGCCTGTGGTTGTGATGACCATACGGTCGGAACAGCCCCTTTTTTCAGCTTTAGCAGAGTAGCAAATCCTGCTTTAAATTGTCCAATGTTTTGAAAACTGTCTTTGGTGAAATGGTTTGAGCAAATTACTAATTGAGTGTCGACGTTTTCAAGGATGTTCTTGTAGAGAAAACTCAGCCATGCCCGTCGAGTGTTTGGTTCCTTGGGAAGATGATGACAAGAGTCAGCATTCCCTGTGCATCCTGGAACACTGCATTTACGACCTTGGTCCATTGTCAATCCTGGAAAATATTCCAAACTTTCGTCTTTGGAATTAGCTACCGTGAAAGTACACAGAGGAGCGCGCTCTGTCTGACATCTACTTGACCTAGCTAGCTACATTCTGAACTGTTCTCAGGTCAGTGCCCTGTATGTAAATTTTGCGGCGTGACCATTCTGACAAAGGTTCCGCTCCTGACCTCATGGCGTCATCAGACAGCTTTGTTGAGATTCGCCCGTTTTCAGTGGCAGTTTCAAAATGTGAGATTTGCAGAGGATAGGGGTATCAATGGGATTTAGAGATTCTATGTATGTCTTATTTACCCACCCAACTGTCGTTATTCAACTATGACGAGGTAAAATCAGTTTTGCATTCTATCACCCCTTTAATACTTAAGATCAGGATCAAGATTGGTGTTTTCTTGATGCAGGTTTAAAAAAATAAACTCAGGTCTGTTGGGGCTTTTCAGTAACCCTCCAAGATGGCTTCACATCACAACAAAATAAACAAATATCGCTCCTTGATATTTTGTGATGTAAAACCACTGCCACAAAGCCACTGGTGAAAACATTCTGAACCTAAGAATAGACTCAGGGTACCCACAGAATCTTCCAACTTAAATTCAAGGCTTTTTAAGACCTTTTTAATAATGCCAACTTGGTACCCATTCCGACAAAACTATGAGGGGAAAATGTAAAATATGTATACATTTTAAACCCTAGAAAATAATTATGTACAAGTAGGCTACTTGAATTAAATAAAACATTTTATTTAGATTATCATTCATATTTAATACAATGTATTGGATTATAATATAATCCAATAAAATAATATATATTACACTGCATAATGAGCACTTTTTCTTTTGGTACTTTAAGTATGTTTTGATAATACTTTTGTACTATTACTTAAGGAAGATGTTCAATGCAGGACTTGTAACTGACAAGTAATTTGTAACTCTACAACACTTTGTTCTACTTTTAGTGCAATACATGATCTGAATAAGTCTTCCACCTCTGTAAATCACCAACAACAGTCGTGCATGACTACCTGCAGCAGTGTTTAACACTGAAAACACACAGCTCAGTTCAGCGTTTACTTGCAGCTCTGCTACAGTAGCAGATAACCTTTAACGTTACCTGCCGGTCACATCATCTAAAGTAAACAGTCCACTCATAGTGACGTCCTGCACGGATCAACAGATGTTAGAGTCCGGCGGCTACTCGCTCTGTTTGTTATAAGACGCGCACCAAGCAGATTAATGCGCACAAAGCCAATCTTTTCAGCTCTGTGTTTGGCTAGCTAATAAGCCGTTAGCCTGTGTGGTGGAAAATACCCAGGGTGCAGCAGGTGTAGATTAATTAACTGTTTTAGAATAATTGAAGATGAAACAAGTAACAAGAAATAGTAGACTGAAACCAATGTAGGTTTTTGTAATTTATTGAAGTACATATATTCTGCGCAGAATAGGAGAACTCGTTCACAAGATGCACGCAGCAACATGTGGAAGAGTCTTCAAAGTTCACACATCAAGAACATCAGCTTAAATACACAGATAAGAGAGAGGGAGTGACATCGCTTTAAGCACACAATTCAATCTAATAACAAATGAAGATAGACCTTCTGGTCTGTCTGGTTCACAGGGATGTTATGTCGTATAACCTGTAGAGACCTTGTGACTACGGTTGTATCTCAGTAAACCTAGGTTGGCTATTTTCTCACAGACAAATGTATTTAACTTCTCCTTGGGGGAGACATAACAAGAGCACATACAGAAATACAGAGTTACTTGGGTAAAATATAATTTTGCCATCACACTCCACTCTTTTGATTACAACCTAATCACAATAAAATAATTCAAAATTATATTTAAATATGTTGGTTGTAGTTAGCATGCTTTTTTTTGTGAGGGATGAAAAAGAAACCCTCAGATTAAAGGGACAATATCTCACACAAAACAAAAACAAACAAAACAAACACCACTCTTTAGGTTAAATGAAATCAAACTAAATGAGATAAATCATAAATCTGAGTGGCTGTCCAATAAAAGTTACACTGTGTCTGAGTCGTCCGTTTCGTCAGTCTTTTGAGTCATATGTGGGAAAGTTGTTAAAGCCAGAGATTCACAATTACAATCAAATTCTCAAGACTCTGTGAACTTTATCAATATTGTGTGAATCGGCTACTGTCCTATACTAAGGCAAAATGGCCTGAAACGAATTTCTCTCCTTCCCCTGCCACCTTTCGCTTTACCCTAATGAAGCCGCCCCACGGAGGAATGTAATGCGCGTAGTGATGAGTGGCCTGCACAAGGGAAGACAAGACCGTAATTGAAGGGGTCAGATAAATTAAAGTGCATCTACCCGTCCATAAGGGTGGCAGAAATTGATACCAGGAGTCACCACAGAGCCAGACAAAATCCACTAACGAGCCTGCACCAGAATCATCTGGCCAGCGCAAGCAAGTGGGTTTTGGATGGATCCAGAATGGATGCCTCGATGACCCCTGGAGATGAAAACAAGCATGTGCTAAGTTTAAATTCACCGCTTCCGCATGTGTTGTTAATTGTGCGTTTGCAACCGTTAGTCGAACCCAAGTAATGGGACCCCAAAAGACGAGCGCGTTCTATGCAAAGGTCATGAGTCAAGTTTGTCATGAGGTTGTGGTGAAATTGACCAATAGCGTTGGATGCTTTACTGTTTCTAGTTTTAAATCAAAGTACCATTACGGGAACACACGAGACGATTAGCGAATTTAGCGCATACGGGCGGTTGGGACGGCGAGGTATAAAGCTGTTCCCCTTTAGTCTCGACATGCATGAGGGCGGTCATTACACAAATAGTATCATGCAGACTTAACGGTTGTGGTTTAACGGGTGCAGCCTGTTTTTGTGAGAGGGCGAAGAGAGAACAGACGTAACAAGACTTGTTATAACCCGCATCGCGAGTGAACTTTTTTATTGAGCCTAACCAGCTATTTGTAGAGAAGGCTCCGCCATCCTCATTAGAGGAGGACATCCATGTGGATGATAAAGCGTCTTTCAGTGTCAGTAACATAGCAGGAGAAGAAAATATAACTCTTTTATTGACAGTCGATTCTAGAAAAAGAGAGTTCTCTCTGCTGCGTGGTTGTCATAGTACCTACATGGAAGGGTCAGTGTCGTTAAAATCATAAAAGGGAGTAGTTATGCTGACTGGTGGTCTGTCAAACTTCTCTTAGCATAAACAAAGCGATAATCAGACATACAGTGATAAAAAAGAAACTGGTTACACATCTGATAACTTCACACAGACGCGGCTGGTGCCACTGAATTCTCCATGGTCTCTGTTGCTCCATGCTGTGATGGAGGGAGAGTCTGCTCCCTGTGGAATGTGCTGTGTGTGGAGCACAGCAGAGGAATGTCTGTCAGAGGGAGAATGTGTGACGTCACTGCTGCTGCTGCATGTGTGTGTGAAGAAAAGTGTACGATACCAAATGTTTGGCTATTAGAGATGTTATCTGGCCGTTCTGTCAAACGGTTTGTTCCCACGTAGTCGATCTCGGGGGGTTGCTGAAAAGTGCACAGAGTCCGTCTGTCAGGCACGTTTTTCAGTCCTCCAGCGTAGGTGACACCTGGCTTAGGGCACTTGTAGCAGGCTTTGGCTCGCCTGAGACCTTCCCTGGATCCGGGACTCTCCGGCAATGCGATGCGTGAACCCAAGTTGCCCTCTCAGCGACTTTTATGGCAGTGTGGGTGATGAGAAAAACCCTGGAATGGGCCTTTCCACCGTTTGGATTGCCAGTTCTTTCTCCGAGATCTTTGATGCCAACAAAAGTCCCTGGGCTCCTCTGCTGCTCTGGGCAGACCTGCGGAAAACTGGACTCTGATGGCAGAAAGAGCATAGGAGAGTTGCATACATTCTATCCTATCACTTCGCACAGAGCGGTGGATGAAGGGGGTGCCTTTGGGGCCTCTGTCCCTACCTGTGTCAAAAAAAAATTGAACACCCTAAAAAGTGAACTCCTTTTTTAAAAGCTATATTTTGGAAGCTATTATTAGCCTATTTTAAATGCTATTATTTCCCTACTAATTAGTATTACGCCCGTTATATTATTATATGTTACCATATCCCTACTCATTAAGGCATGACAAAACACATGACTTAATATGCAGCAAATATAATAATCCGTGTCATTAGTTTAGTAATTAACACTGACTTGTGGTAATACAGTAAAACCCTGTAGCCTATAGGAGCAAGAGAAAAAGTCCAATAAACATTTGTTTAGAGGGAAGAATCACCAACAAAGTGTTTTACTTTGATTAGCACTTAATAATGCAATGTAGACAGTTTGTAATTTAGTCGCTTAAAAATACAAAATGAAGACTATAATGCAAGTTTAAAAACAATTGACTAGGGCAAAATCTTAAATGAACTGAGTGTAGCTTTAAACCCGATATAAATCCAATACCGCGTTGTAATCTAGTCAAAGAAGTGTTACCTGACCAGGGACAGGAATCACATAATATAATGTATGCATCAGGCATTTTGCTCAAGAAATGCTTTGTCCCTAATTGTGCTAAACTAGAAACCTTATTTACTCAGTCAACGCTACAAACTTAATTATAGGCATTTTATTTGGCCTTTAAGCAGGGAAGGCTACTATGCAAGTAGTGATGTTATTTAAAGCTACAGCTTGAAACTTTGATAAAAACCTGTCTCAATATTTGCTTTCACCAATCAGATCATCTGTGGAAACAAATTAGGGAAACAACCAAATTGCACACTAAAATAAGTTTCTGAAAGAATTTTAGGTGAGAAATACGCAATGAACTAACAGAATATTGATCATTTTTATTCAATTTGGCATTCAGGTTTACTGCAGTTCATGGGCAGTCATTTGACACTATGCAGAGATTCCTCGGCTCTGATTTGTCATAGTAGTTCTTGGAAACTTAGGAAAACAGAGGAACATTATCTTTTCACAGACTGTCTGTGTAATGTGCTCCTGTTTTTAGTCTAAACAAATAACCTACTGAACTTTAACTGTTACTAAAATTTACTTAAAAATCCAAATGATGGCACTTTATACGTTAAACATCTTATTTATGAAGCTACTATTATCCCTCCTGTTTGAGGCATGTAAAACACATGACTCAAACACTCAGTATATATAAATAATGTTTTAGTGGCTTCTCCATCAACACTGTCATGTCTTACACAGAAATACCTGTATCAAAGCAACAAAAGTTAAAACACCAACCACCAAAACAAATCGTTTTCAACATCATGTTAATAGTTTAAACAATTTTATCATATAGTAACTCAAATGCAACCAAAATCTATAGTGCAGTTCTGCTGAAATCCCACTAGAGTACAATATTAAATGCTGATAGAATGTAATCTCTATAAACCCGAATCAGTTTCAATATTGTCTTAACCCCCTACTCATTAAATTGATTAGTAGGTCTAGTTGATAGACAACCCTAAAACAAGTAATACAATCATAAACATGTTGTGTGTAACAAATTCCAAATTGTGTTACCCCAAAAAGTATGTAAGATTACAATAGTATCTAAGTGTTTGGTTTGTTTATTTTAGACAAAGAGACTCAAAAATGATCTTCCCATTCTAACGAAAATGATTTACTGGCCTGGAAACTGTATGTATAATGCTTGTTGTCCGTTATCTGTGTGTGTTACTCAGGGAGAGCCTGTCTGCCAGCTGTCCTTCTTCAAGGACAGAGGAGAGCCGTGTTATCGGAGTGTGGCTAATTCATGTGGAAGAAAGTGCAAAATAACCCAACAGAGGCATGTGAAAGTATTTCAGGTTGTTATGCAAAAATAGAAAAACAGATCAGAAGTGGCATTCCGTGTCCACTGGAGTACTGAGGAAAAGAGGAAAGTTAGACAATGCATCAACAGGAACACGTTTATGTAACATCCCCTATAATCCCCTGAAGAATAGTGTTCGAAGTAAGTCCGTAACACGAAATGTTTTACAAGAGCTCAAAATTCCTACTTAGCTAAAGGAAAATCAAACTTGGTCAGAAACGACCCCCAACAGTCAATAGGGAGTTAAAACCGGAAAAAACGCATGCGATCACTTCCTGTCCTAGATGGTGTGGTTTTTCTGGGACTTGTAGTCCGAGTTGTCGTGTGATGACTACAAGCAGAAAAAGAAACAGTGATACATCGTTTGGAGTTGCTCAGAGATAGCGCGGTATCTGAGAGTGAAACATCAATTGAAAAAAAAACGTTATTTTTACCGTGCACAACGAATTGTGTGTTTGTAGCATAGGGTCCCGCAAACGGTGGGCACCTGCAGGCACAAACACGCGCTTGCGGTGAAGATGTGTCTGAACTAATCAGTGCAGTCAGTCGGTCTGTCACAGTCCAGTCAGGAAAATAAAGTCCTGATAGTGTCTCCTGATCTATAGGAGAGAAAAACAAACAGGATGTGAGACAATGAGTAAAGAAAAATATGCTGTAGGTTATCAGTCGTGTAGAGCACTGAAGCTCATCCTTTAATCCAAAAAACTCATCTGTGTGTTCTTCATCTGGAACAAAAAATTAAAACGAGAGTGCCCAGTCATTTTGTCGTGACTTTGGGTGTATCTCTCTAGGCAAAAACAATTTTTACGTCTTATCAGACGGGAGGTTTAACAGTCTGACAGAGAGAAATGCACACTTGGAGCTTTAAGCAAAAAGTGTGTGTTTATAATGCGTCCAAAATAGTTAGCCAACTAATGATTGGTATTCAGACACACAATTCCAAAAACGTATTACTTTACAACCGTTATTCCAAAATGGAGACATATAACCTTTCTGCCTAATAAGTAGGCTTGTGCAACTAAAGCTTCAGAGGGGGTAAAATTAGTTTGTGGCCTGTTTTAGTTTTTCCCCTGGATAATCTGTAGGAAAACCTGTCAGAAAGAAAACCTTCTAACTTGCCGTCTATCCTACCTAAAAGGAAATAAAATTATAATCCCCATTTTCCCAAATAAAAATGACCAGCGTTAATGCTTTTTAACTCTAATACTTTTAATTTTAGAACCCCAAAACACACTCAGATTTTATGAGCGTTACTAAAGTCAAATGCACACGTCAGGCAGCTGTTACAGGATCTGAGAAAATACATAGTCTAGTCTACTGTAATTTGGGGGGGGTTAACTATGTCAAGAATATCGTCTACAGACGCGTTTTATTGGAAACCTATCTGTATCCCTCTATATCCTAAATAGCAAACAAAACAAAGAGCAAGACAGTGTATCAGTGCGAAGCAGTGTCTTCATTGCAAAGCATTGTGTGTGCATTTTGTTTTGAGTGTGGTTTTTTTACTCATCTGTAGCCGGCGTGAGCGTGGTCCCCAGACTTTTCAGCACCTCCGCCCGTTTTGTTTCTCTGTCCCACCGTCCTTGGACACATCCGTCTCCAATGTCCAGGCTGACCACAGCTGAAACAAGTGACTTTATCCACTTGTTGAATGTTGCCACGGAGTCGTCTCCCCCCACCTCTCGCCTGCCTCCCAGGGTGACCCCTGTCTCTGTTGACAGCAGCAGCTGTCATGGCTTCCAACAGTTTCATCTGTTTCTCCTCGCGGTGTTTTTGAGACCTTCTGTCCATTTTTCTATCTATCCGCTCAATGTCCAGCAGGACGAGCAGCTCTATCAGGCGTGGGTCAAGATCTTTGAGTTCTGTCTGCTGCTGATGCAGTGGAGGGGCTGAGGCAGGGAGTGGATCAGGTGTTTTCTCCTCTGGCATGCACGTGGTCTGTGGCTGCTCGGGCACGGCTGGTCTGTGCGTCGTCTGTGGTGGGTGAGATGGTGTTGGCGGAGGGCTTCCAAGCAGGAAACTCACGACCCTAGGACTCGGATAGAGAGAGTAAGAAGCATTACAGTCAGAGTGTGTGTGCATGTTATCAGTGTTTAGCAGAGAAGGCTCAGGTTGTAATTGCAGTTTCTCCCTGATGTTGGCGTCGTCTATCCATATTTGAAGGCATTTTTTGTTATCCTGTAAGAACTTTAATTTGCAATACCTTTAATTTTTGATTTCCCCCCTACTCTGATTTCTTCTTCCTCTAATCCCTGTCTCAGATCTTTTAGCTTGCCCGTGCACAGCGTTCCCTTTTCAGGAAAGCCAAAACTCTCAACCCAATATGATACATATTTAACACTCTGAAGGCCGTACTTTTTCACCATTTCCTCAAATAGTGACCCAGCCAGGGCGGGCGACGACGGACTGGAACCCATATTCAACGAAAATAGGTCCGAGAAAAACGTTTTCTAACAGAGCGCAGGAGTCGTCACCCGTGCGGTTGCTTTTTTTTCAAAGACAAAGCAACAAAATTACGTGGGAGTATTATTCCCGCGGCTGCTTTCTCTCAAATACAAAACAGCAAATTAAAATTACGTGGGAGTATTATTCCCGCGGCTGCTTTCTCTCAAATACAAAACAGCAAATTAAAATTACGTGGGAGTATTATTCCCGCGGCTGCTTTCTCTCAAATACAAAACAGCAAATTAAAATTACGTGGGAGTAGTTTCTCCCGCGGCTGCTTTCTCTCAATCACAAAACAGCAAATTGAACGTCTTTCACCCTGCCAGGTCTTTCTCTGAGAATACGGTAGCCGGAGTGTTGTTTGTGCAGTCAAGATAACAGAAAAAAACCCAAAAAGTCCTCAGTCTTTTCACGTGTCAAACACGACAGTATTTGTTTCTTATGTTTTCACAAGTCAATTCAAATTTTTTAATTTTTAGAAAAACATAAACTTACCCTGCTGTTAGGAGATTTTCCTTTTTTCTTTTAGATCAGCGTGGAGTGCCCCGGGGAGCTCCGTGCGTGCTTACTGATCCTCCACTCTGAAACTTTTATTTAGAGGTTTGAGGCGTTATCTCTGGCCATGGAGGGCACAGAGGTTCCGGATTGCAAGTCCTCAGCTCAGCACAGAGATCTCCGGGGCTCAGTCCAACAAACTGAAACCCTGCTCGCAGCGCCAAAATTGTGGTGGAAAATACCCAGGGTGCAGCAGGTGTAGATTAATTAACTGTTTTAGAATAATTGAAGATGAAACAAGTAACAAGAAATAGTAGACTGAAACCAATGTAGGTTTTTGTAATTTATTGAAGTACATATATTCTGCGCAGAATAGGAGAACTCGTTCACAAGATGCACGCAGCAACATGTGGAAGAGTCTTCAAAGTTCACACATCAAGAACATCAGCTTAAATACACAGATAAGAGAGAGGGAGTGACATCGCTTTAAGCACACAATTCAATCTTATAACAAATGAAGATAGACCTTCTGGTCTGTCTGGTTCACAGGGATGTTATGTCGTATAACCTGTAGAGACCTTGTGACTACGGTTGTATCTCAGTAAACCTAGGTTGGCTATTTTCTCACAGACAAATGTATTTAACTTCTCCTTGGGGGAGACATAACAAGAGCACATACAGAAATACAGAGTTACTTGGGTAAAATATAATTTTGCCATCACACCTGTTAGCTTGAGATTTGTCTGAAGGCGGCGAGCGGCCAGCCAGGCTCCGTCACACACCGAGACATTCCACACATCCTCTGCTCAGTTTAACCGCTAACCCCACCAGGTACCGGTCAGAGAGGTGTGTTTACTTTGTGTCTTGGTCCCCTGGTGCGTCCAGCGACGGGCTCCGGTCAGTTTTTAATTATCCTACATTAGTAACAGTTAATTATGTTATGGTATGAACTTAATCCTAAATATAAGACCTTTGTAACGAAATCCAATACTTTGTATACCAAATTCAAGGCTTTTAAGGCCTTAATTTGAGATTATCAAATTTAAGACTTTTTCAATGCTTTTAAGACCCCGCGGGTACCCTGTAGACTGATGACACTGGGATAACGATGATACAGTCAGAATAAATCATCTAAGATTAGCTAATGGTTAACATTACATACACCAAGTGTATAGAGAGGCAAAGTCCCTCTCCTTCCGGTGGACTGCGATGGGAATTTAACTAGGAAAAAATATGAACGGTACTGAATGGGGAAAGACAAATTATTCACACTTCAAAGTCGCATGGATGACGTCTCGCTGAAGCTACGATGTCTATGTGTATCGTACAGGGATGTAACATTACTAACACAGGCATAGGATTTTCTCTGCTGATAAAACTTCACTGGATAAAACCGTAGACTTGATGATTGTTGATTGGTTGAGCACCCCAATACACATACATTGGAGACGAGACAGCAGGTCTCATATTTAGCTAGTTATTAAATTTATGTCAGAGTTTTTTATGTGAGAAATCAACTATATAAAAGGTCAAATATGGGCCGTTTAACAAAAATTGATGGCTAATTGCAAATTTTGTAAGACGTGTCGGACTTCAGATCCTCCACACAGTCTGACGAGACAGCGGCAGCCCGCTGCGCTCCATACCCAGAGAAAAGTCACCGTTTCTGGATTACTAGACTACCGGGACTCGGGCCTCCGTGGAGCTCTGCGGACCTGGCCGTCTGCCGACATAATTCTAGTATATTTACACTTAGAATTTCGTCACGCCACTTATATATATCACAGCTACCCTAAGGTCTAACAAAGCTAACACTAGTGTCCGATTTCAATTTAATGCATTTATATGAATTTGAGGGCTTTTGATAGCTGCTAGCGTTCCTTCAATCGTATGTGTAAAGTTTGCGGTTAGGTAGCTCCACTTTCGGCATATTTATAGTATATTTAGGGCCCGAGCGTCGACAGCGGCGAAGGCCCTATTGAAACTGAAGGAATTATTAGGGCCCAAGCAGTGAAACTACAAGGGACCTATTGTTTTTGTAGAGATTATTAGGGCCCGAGCAGTGAAACTGCGAAACTGCAAGGTTTATGTGAAACAGTGAAACTGCAAGGTTTATGCGTGAAATATTTATCAAAAACCTACTTTTTCAAACTCCTCCTAGTCCGTGCGACTGATCTCCACGAAACTTGGCCGGTAGCACCTCCAGACCAACCTGACAAAAAGTTGGACAAAGAACTTGTATAGGATACAAATTGCACATATTACGCACAAACAAATTTGTGTAGCTAACTATGAAAACACCAACTTTGGCATATCTCGACCAAAATTAAGGCTATTAACGCGAAACTTCAGATTCTTGTTTCCCATGACCCTCTGGAGGCGCCTCACACATTTTACAAAAATGGGCCAGTAGGGGGCGCTACAAGTACAAAAAGTTTATATTTCATGAACGGCTCATCCGATTTTTACCACATTTGGAGGGTACCATCTAGAGTCACTCGTAAGACCACCCCTACCGTGGGGTACTGATTGGTGGGTGTGGCCTATGAGAATCACGTCTAGATTCACCCCTTACACTGATGTGAGCCACTTTAAATTTACAGTGGGTCCTGGGCTTCACCTACCAAATATTACACATGTGATCCACTAGGTGGCGCTATAATAGTTTTTTGCCTTTAACTCCCGCATTACAAATCGCACATTAGAAAACCATACATCCACGTGTTCCTTGAATCACTCTGAATCACATGATCTAGGCCAAGCCCATTTTGGTGAGTTTTTTTGCAATATCGCGCAACGCGCAAAAACTACTTTTTTGAACTCGTCCTAGGCTGTGCGACCGATCTGCACGAACCCTGGTACGTAGCACCTACACATACAGCTGATCAAAAGATGTAAAAATTATTTTGCTACGTTAAAGTATGCGCATTTGACCAAACAAATTATCCTAGCTAACTTGCCAGTCCAACCTGTGAAATCCCCCGACGGTTGTAAACACATTTTCGATTAGATATCTCACGTTTTGATGGTAGCCTACTAGCTCCAGTAACAACATATTTGCCTAATGTTTATTTATTAATTGGACGGGGGTGCTGTTTGTCTTTTCACAAGTTTATACAGCTGGCTAATGCTATGCCAATGTTTTGCTAACGTTAGCCTAGCTAGACTGCTAGATAATTATTACGACTGCCTTAGGGGTTTCCTATATCTGCGTCCACGTTGTCAACATAACACCTGTGGCGTTAGTGCTCCTTTTATACCATAGTTTTATTGAATGAAATGCTAAGCTTCGCTCCTACGAGATGGGTGGGTTTGTGTTACGTTACACATAAAGCTAACTGGCGATCGTTAGCATCCCGTATGCTAGCGGAATTAGCTAGCTAACATTGCGTAGCCAGCCAGCACGACAGCTAACACATCCACATGTGTCTCTGATGTAGCTACAGCACGACAGCTAACACATCCGCATGTGTCTCTGATGTAGCTACATCCATGCTTTCACGCCAGAGACCGGGGCTTGTTTCCCACGAGTCACGTTTGCTTTCCCCATTGTTTTCTTTCACCCAACCATCCATTGCGAGTCGCGTCCACCAGAGACCGCGGGACGCGACTCGCGGGAAACGAGCCCCCGTCTCTGGGGATGCGCGACTTGTGGGAGCCCCGGTCTCTGGGGGACGCGAATCGCGGGAAACAAGCTGGCTGGCTGGCTGGCTACGGAACGTGTTAGCTAGCTAATTCCGCTAGCATATGTACAGGCTAACTATAGCCTTGTGTGTAATGTAACAAAAAACGTCTCGTAGGAGTGAAGCTTAACATCTCATTGAATAAAAGTATGGTACAAAAGGGGCACTAACGCCACATGTCTTATGTCGACAACGTGGATGCAACAACGAAGGCAGTCGTAATATTTACCTAGCAGGCTAGGCTAACGGTGTTGCGCTACGGTTAGCAAACGTCGGCCTGGCTAGCTAGCTAGCTGTCTAAACTTGTGAAAAGCCAAACAGCATCCCGTCCAAGCCGTGTTCCACTTTCCCTGCAATTATTATAGGCTACACATAATAAAGACACATGGACTCGGTCAAGACCAAAAGTCATATTTGGCAAAACCAGTGGCAGAGACCGAGACCATAGACAGTGAACCGAGACGGGGCTTTTGTCTATCATCTCCCCAACGTGACATCATGCAATGCATTGTGGGGGAAAAACAAACCACTGTAAAATAGTACTACTTTTTCGTGTTATATTCCGTTTTGTGATACCCAACAACATCAAATACAATGGATAACAGTTTAAATGTTGATTACTAACAAGCAATTAGCACAAATTCGTTGGAAAATGAACCCTGCAACACAGCCTTTAACTCAACAGAGAGTTCTGTTTTCATTGGTCATGGTTTGGCCTGCCCACTATGCTTAAGCTACGCCTCCTTTCATAACTGGTGACTCGTTTAAAGGTATAGTGGAGGGTTTTCTTTTTCCAGGTGGATCATCAAGACTATTGGTCCTCCTAGTTGTCAATCATTCTGGGATATGTTTACGTAAGGCCGTCGTACGTGCCGTGATAGGTCAGCGAGCAGACGGCCACGGCCTCTAGCCCGACCGCTGCCTCCCCCCGCTGCCTCCCCCCGCTGCCTCCCCCCGCTCTCGGCTGGTGCTGGCTCTTGCGCCCCCGCCCCAAACTCGTCTCCCTCGGCCTCTAGGCACCCCCCCCCCCCCTGGATCTTGGTCGGGATGAACAGGGCACGGGCTCGTAGTCAATATCAGACCCCACAAGACTCTTTTCTTGAAAGCTCTAAACGCACCAGCAATAACAAAAAAAAACAACTTAGATGCTAGACAATAGCTTGTTTGTTGGCCTGTAGCATGCTAAAGTTAGCTATAGAGATGCTTGTCGTAAATAGATTTTCACTTACCGGTGGCGACTCTGACAGTGGAAAACGTGCAAATCTTCTTTTGGAAAGTAGGCTTGTATGAGCAATGCCGACAGCAACTTGTAAACAGAGCGTGCACGAGGAGAACTAGGCTTGTGCATGCTCTCTTGTGCACACGTTTAATAGGCGTTCCCTCTCGGGAGCAGGTAGGGTGTTGCACATGTGCATTTTTTCAAAAAGTGGAGAGGGCGGTTCTTTTCTAAAATTCGGGAAAATCCTCCACTATACCTTTAAGGTAGAGTCTTATGTGAGGTATCAATGAACTCCTTTTTCATTGGTAAAGGTTTGCCCCGACCCCTATACTTTGGCCACGCCCCCTTTCACAACTAATGAACTGTACGATGTAGAGTCTTGTGTGAAGTATCGTTGAACTCGGCAGGGAGTTCCCTTTTTATTGGTGATGATTTGCAGTGTCTGAGTGCCACGCAGATGCACGGTTGCAAGGAGCGGCGTCCGCCAGTAACCCTGACGCACGCAGAGGCGCGAGGGCCCGTCCAACACTGCTTGCAGCTTTAATTACACTTTGTATTTTGTCACACCACTTATATTACAGCTACCCTAAGGTCTTACAAAGCTAACACTTGTGTCAGATTTCAATTTAAGGCATTTCTGTAAATTTGAGAGGTCTATTTAGGAGGAGCTGTCGCTAGGCTAGCTATGTGTCCCATTCAATCTTAAGGAAAGATCGCTACTCCACTTTCGGCATAACTATCATATATTTACACATAGAATTTAATCACGTCACTTATATTACCGCTACCCTAAGGTCTCACAAAGCTAACACTTGTGTCCGATTTCAATCAGCAGCTTGCTGCAGGCCTTGGAGCTCCGTCAAAGCCTCAGAATTTAGTAGTCCAGTATTCCAGAAACGGTGACTTTGCGCGGGTATGGAGCTGCCGGCCATGACAGAGCTCCATCTATCTCACAGCGGGCAGGTGTCTGTGAAGGAGTGAATTTTCGTAAAACGGCACAAATTTGACCTCTACATAGTTGATTTCTCGCATAAAAAAGTAATGTTTAACATTTCTGAGATCTGCTCGACCTAGATTCAGAAGACTAGCTAAGCTGACCTCAGGTCAGTGGTGTAGCCTATGTAAATGTTGGGGCGTGACAAAGGTAGAGACTAGAGCCAAATAAGGATTGAAATAAGGAGGAGCCACCGAGATGACGTCAACTCAGTGGTTTGTTGGGATTTGTCCGTTTTTCAGAGGCAGTTTCAAATAGTGAGATTTGCAGAGGAAAGAGGTGTCAATGGGATTTTGAGGTTCTATGTATGTCCTATTTACCCACCAAACTGTTGTTATTCAACTATGACAAGGTAAAATCAGTTTTGCATTCTATCACCCCTTTAAGAAAGATGTATTTTTATAGGCCGGGGAGAATTAATCTATCTCTGTTAGTCCAGTTTGTTTGGTTGCCGCTATATGGTGCTAAAACAGTATCATAACCATTTGTAACACGTGAAACACAATGCACAAATAAATGCAAAGAGATCCATATCTGTAAGTACAATGCACAAATAAATGCAGAGAGATCTGTATCTGTAAGTACAATGCACAAATAAATGCAGAGAGATCCGTATCTGTAAGTACAATGCACAAATAAATACAGAGAGATTTGTATCTGTAAGTACAATGCACAAATAAATGCAGAGAGATTTGTATGTGTATATCTGATTTGTATCTGCCTCTAATTTGTAACTCATATTTCGTCATTTGTAAATCAACTTAGTATTTTTCAATGGAAATATATTCGTCAAACTCCTTCTATCCTTGTGGATCCTTTTGAGACTGTTTTTCCGTTCCGTTTGTGGACAAAATCAATTCGTAACTCAGGTGACGATCCCAGCAGTCTCCAGGAGATGGCAGTAATACAACACTTAGAGATGCCAACTGCTGTTACTACATGAAAACTGTGAAGAAGTCTTGTCAAATGTTTCAGTCTAGAGACGGTTGGCACAATCGGCTCTGGCACGATCTACTTGACGTTCCTCTGGGTAAGTTGACATTATTAGGACTTTGTCATCAGATAAATTACATATGTTTCAACATCATTGTTGCAGTGCATTTACTGTACATTTATTTAATGTGTTTATTTGTGTTATGGTGGCACTGACACCTTGCAACTTTTTAGAGCGTGCTAACTGCAAACAGTGATGCTAACTTAGCTAGCTTGTTAATCAGCCTTGTAACATCAACTCGCCTGGTCTTTGTATGGAATTTGCAGTCTGAGTCTGAAATATTATTAAGTGCTGCTTAAACTATTAGTGGGCCCAGTTATAAAGCTAGTGAATATATTTGGTAGGCCTATCACGTTAACCTAGCTAGCTAAGGAGCCAATTGATGATGTTGTAAGTTAGCTAAACTTTAAAGAGTTTAAATTTAACATTTGCTCAACATATTGTAACCATGTTTATTAGCTAGTACAGAAATTGCCACATACACGCTTCTCCTGTAAGACTAAATGTATGTGCAGTTGTACACCCTGACAAATGATAAACACACACAAAATGATAGTTTAATCACTGAATCTGCCATGTTTTACAGATTTGACTGAACAGATGCTGTCCTGAACACCTGTTTGACGAGGTTTACCTGGACCCACAAGACTCTCCTCACATTATGAAGGTATTGTGGGACAGGTGCCATACTTCTGCCAACCAATGGTCTGAAGATACAAACTTCCAGTGAAAATCTCTCACACAGCCAAATATACCAGAGTATGGAATGAAGAGCTGAGAGATGTTTCTTATTCTGTTTATTTCTTCCTCTTGTGTGAGTATGTGTGGTTTCTATAAAGAGAGAAACAAAATACAAATGAATAAAGGAAACACATGTATACACTCATTCTTCCTTAAGCAGTAATATATTACCAAACATAATATAAACAATAGTCGGAATATGGCTATATATCTCAAACTCCAATAATGTAAGCAGAGAAAAAGGATTGAAATGCATATTATATGGGATTCTCAGACATTTTCGCCCATCAGTTAAGTTACCGCTAACGTAGACAACAATTCCTGTTATCTATGATACGCTTTAAAGCCTCCAACTAACAAAACGGCTGGATGCTTTTATTAAGCCTTTAGTGGTACAGAAAACAATATTTAACACCACTTACTTCTTATTTTACTCATCCACAAAGTACTGAACAATCCTAAAACAAGTAGTAAAAGTATAAACATGTTTACGATGTTACATATTAAGCAGAAGCTCTAAACTATCGTGTAGTTCTCTTAATACATCCATGGCGTGTACGAACGATACTGTCTATGGTACAAACTTGGATATGATTAGCACAATAGTCGCGTAGCAACCCCTTAAACTCCTAACTCTCATCCACATCAAATAGTGGAAATAACAGCTAGTTTGACAAAGAAATACAATATCACGAGTAATGCAGCAGATATACTTACTCTTCTCATTTACGCACACAAAGAAAGGTGCCACTCACAACTACAATCCAACTGAACGACTAACTCTAGTCTATCATACTGCTTAACTGTGTGACATCAGTTATAATATACCCAAAGATATAGCTAACTAATACTTAGTATATATATCTACGTAATCTACCAACCAGCACGCGCTTTGGCTACCCTATTGCCAGCACTGAATAAATGGGAGTTAACGTGAAACATAAAACACAATATGGTTAACTGTACTAAATAATAGCAACACTAACATAACTTTGGGGCCTTTTTTACAAGCAGCAGTTATTTAACCCGATGTGTGGCAATTATTGTACTAATAAACATGGTTACAATATGTCAGGCAAATGTTAAATTTAAACTTCATAGTTTAGCTAGCTAACTTTCAACATCATTGATTGATTCCTTAGCTAGCTAGATCATCTAGCTAGTTTCATATGACCAAATATATTCACTAGCTTTATAACTGGGCCCACTAGCTAATAGTTAAAGCAGCGCTTAATAATATTTCAGTCAGACTGCAAATTCCATACAAAGACCAAAAAAGACTAAAAGTAGCAAGGTGTCACTGCCACCATAACACAAAGCAAATTGTAAATACACTGCAACAATGCCGTTGAAACATACATGTAATTTATCTGACAACAAAGTCCTAATAATGTCAACTTACCTGGAGGAACATTTGACAAGACTTCTTCACAGTTTTCATGTAGTAACAGCAGTTGGCATCTGTAAGTGTTGTATTATCTCTCTGTCAGCCACTGAGCAAGCTCTAGACCAAAGCCCCACAGTCCACCAGTGATGATGTATAAGTGGAAGGGGAGACAGAAGGTGCGACAGATAGCTGGAAAAGACAAAGGCGAAGCAGTTTGAACTACCGAACCCCTCTCCTCACAACGGACCTGTATGAAGAGAAGAACCAGTAAGAAGATACATAGTGTAGTGTAGTATTTTCCAGTTATAGTCACATAATAATTATGTTAACTTAATAAGAAACAGAGGTTGCAGGTATTAACTGAAACATCTTCCAGGATTATTCCATTTAACTATGTTTTAAGACATTTTTTAACAGACACTTGAGTGATTATATCTTTCAGTGTTCTCTTTCTACTACATCATGACAGGTTGGTATATAATTAACAATCTATAGTCCCCTTACACTAATAGCAAAGGCTGAGGAAGGTCAGATGTGAAACTGACCAGCAGGAGGACCTTCCTAAGCCATGTATCTGAATGCTTCTTCCACTTGGTCCCTCTCAAACACTGTGGTCTTTAGAGGCTGAACTACACCTCCCATAATGCCTTCCTTCAGCAGCTCGGACACTTCCTCCCACTCCTGCAGAGGTGGGTAGAGTAGCCAAAAATTGTACTCAAGTAAAAGTAGTGTTACTTCAGAATATTATGACTCAAGTAAAAGTAAAAGGTAGTCATCCAAATAATTACTAGAGTAAGTGCTTGGTGAAAAAACTACTCAAGTACTGAGTAACTGTTGAGTAACGTCTGATTTATTTTTTAACACAAGCATTCAATCAGACAGACAATAATTTGACAGGCACTACTGTATATTAAAAATTCTGAAATGTCCATTCTAACAATATGACAGCACACACTTATCAGTTTAAACTCAGATATAATTATAGAGCTTGTGGTGGTACCTTGTGCTATAGAGGAAAAATCAGCACTGAGAAGTGATGCATCTGTTGATGTTGAGGATAAAGTTGATGGTGTAGCTGGGAAAATAATTGAAAACAAAATCTGAAATTACCTGTGAAGTACGTTTTACCATTTCACTGTTAGCATATTGAAAGAGGTCACTATTAACAGCTCAGCTCAGTGAGAGAAATTCACTCTACCTTCATCAGTGGAGGTATCCTTAGGAAGAGCCTGAGGGCTGAGAAATTTAAGCAAAGCACCTTGAGGGAGAAAGAAAAGATGGTAACACTTTATAATAACAATCATTAATAGATGGTAAATTGATAGTTAATTAATCTTTACTTAATTGTCATTTAACTGTTAGCAAACAGTCTTTTTACTGTTAACAAACAATTCAATTATAATTAAATGTTTAATAATTATTAGTAGGCCTAGTGCTGTAAATTAACGGTTTATTGTAACACACATTATATCTATCATATAATATATTAGGTATCGGGTAATGATTAAACATTTTTTGTAAACCTTTTAAGAAACCATTTTTAAAACATCTATAAACATTACATAGACGGACCAGATATTCCTAACACTTTGTTAAGGGTTACTAGCTAATGCTTAAAAACATCCCAAGCTAATGTTTGATGCACGGAATTTATTGTGTGGTTTTCCTAACCCCCATTTGGTAAATAGATCATTTGGTGGAATAGTTAGTATAGCATGCTAACGTTATGCCACTTTCATCAAAACATATTACAAAGCTATAGCAATGTCATGTCATTAAATACGATAAACATTGATTCTGGAACAGATCTGTGTCTTCCTTATCCCGTTAAAAAACATATTACAGTAGTATGTAACCATATTCTGTCCGTTCGAAAAAAAAAGTTGCACTAACTGTTCGTTACAAGCAGCATTTGCCGTCAGGCAGGTTACAGATAACGTTAGCTAACATAAACATATTTTTGCTAGCCTACCTGCTGCAAAATTACACCAAGACAAGTAGAGCTATTTTATCCAGTGTAATTTATCACTTACCACTATCTTGTTTTTTCTTATCCTCCTCTTCCTTTCTCTTCTTCCTTTTCTGGCTTCCTGAAGCATAATTCCACTTCATGATGACTGCCGACGGAGGTTTTGTATTTTGCCGGCAGCAGAGATCACGAGAGGGGCCCCTTGAGGGGGATCCCGAAAACAGTGTCATTGCACTTTACTGCATTGACTATCAAAGGGGCGCTCACAGTTTGTCGTTGCATTTTATTCCTAACAAGTCGTTGTCTTGGAGCCCCAGGCCAGCTCGGGGCCCCAAACAATTGCTTGGTTTGCTTGCCTTGTTGCGACGGGCCTGCGCGAGGGGGATAAAAACAATGACGCGTAGAATACCAAAAGAAAAGTAACGAGCTCATTGTAGCCTAATGTAGCGGAGTAAGAGTACATTTTTTTCTTCACAAATCTACTCAAGTAAAAGTATAAAGTATAGTGATTTAAAACTACTCATAGAAGTATATTTTTTTCTAAAACTTACTCAAGTAAATGTAACGGAGTAAATGTAACTCGTTACTACCCACCTCTGCACTCCTGGAGAGCATCCAGCAGAATGCCGTGGAATGCCACATTCTTGGAGCCATGCCTGGAGAGACCACAACATGATAACATTGTTCAGTGCTGACCATGCTGAAGATGAACCCGAACTTGGACAATCTGCTGCAGTCATTTGCAACATAAAATGTGTCTTGGTATGAAATTAACTTTTAGCTTTTCGGATTATGGTGAGCACAATGAATCTGACACGAGTGCACTTTGAAGGCACATTGTGTTTGGTGTGCGTGAGCTTCAACTTTTGTTGGCACACACAAGTCTTTTGTTGGAATTTCTCAGCCCATCTTATCAGTATTAGTAACAATCTAGTCTCGCATTGCCAGACCTATTTCCACAGTGCTGCGGCGGAAGGTCTGGCTAGTCCACACAACATTCTGGGATAGGAGAAAAACATGCTCTGGTTTATTTGACTTTCTTTAAACCAATCACAATCGTCTTGGGCGGCGCAAAGCGCCGGACGGAGCAACGGTGCCTCTGCCAAATAGCCTCTGGAAGGTTTTGGTGCAACATGTGTACGTTCAAAAGTTGTTTTAGTCGTGCAAGAGAAAACTCAAATTTGACAGATAGTCTAGCTAGCTAGCTCGATTTACCCTGTAGAGATCTGAAGAGCAGTTAACCATAGTCCTCATAAATCGACGAGTTTAGAATGCTAACACAAAGAAAGCAGAAGGTGAGGGACATCCGGCCGAAAATGAGGGACATCCGGCAGAACCTCCTGCAGCACTGGAACAATCCCTTAAGTAAAACGTTGTCAATATAGACTCGTAACAACCCTAGTTACACCCTAGCCCTCCTTCCTGTCCCCTAAGTGGCTGTGCCACTTGTCAGGCCACCATCGCAAATAAGAACCTGTTCTTTATGACTTGCCTGAAAAATAAAGGGAAAATAATATAAAAATACAAGTTTGTTCAGACTAACAGTCTACTCTGTGATGTCCAAGTGGATTTATAAAGTTTGTTTTGCAATGGACACTGAAAATAATATATACTCTGACATTTTATACTGAATCTTATGCGTATTAAGTTATTTCGTAAAATCACACAATGCGCAAAACAAAGTTTTCGTACTCGTCCTAGGCCATGCGACCGATGTGCACGAAACTTGGTAGATACCATCTGTGTATGGAGCAGACCAAAAGTTATCAAAGGAATTTCGCTACATTACACCGTTCGCACTTTACAACTAAACTAAGTTGTTGTAGCTAGCCACAAAACACAAACTTTGGCATATCTCTCCCAAATTAATAGTTATCAGAAAGAAACCTGGTAGTCTTCTTCAACATCCCATTCTGAGCCTCCACACCAAATTTGGTCAAAATCGTCCGTTAGGGGGCGCTATAATTAACGTAGAGGCTTTTTTGGCAAATAAGTCAATGCATTTGAATGGGAATACTTTGCAATGTAAATATCTATGCAGCAGTAAATGCCATCATCACGAAACTTGAGAGTGTTGTTGGTCATGCCACTCTGCGGCTCCCCACCGGATTTGGCGACGATCGCCCTTTAGGGGGCGCTACAATCAATCAATCAATCAATCAATTTCCTCTTCGTTGCGTAAAAGGCCCAAACGCTTCTACTTCGATTTTAGCGCCCCCTAAAGGGCGATCGTCGCCAAATCCGGTGGGGAGCCGCAGAGTGGCATGACGAACAAAATACTCCCAGGGTTTGTGATGATAGCATTTAATGCTGCAGAGATATTTACATTGCAAAGTATTCCCATTCAAATGCATTGACTTATTTGCCAAAAAAGCCTCTACGTTAATTATAGCGCCCCCTAACGGACGATTTTGACCAAATTTGGTGTGGAGGCTCAGAATGGGATGTTGAAGAAGACTACCAGGTTTCTTTCTGATAACTATTAATTTGGGAGAGATATGCCAAAGTTTGTGTTTTGTGGCTAGCTACAACAACTTAGTTTAGTTGTAAAGTGCGAACGGTGTAATGTAGCGAAATTCCTTTGATAACTTTTGGTCTGCTCCATACACAGATGGTATCTACCAAGTTTCGTGCACATCGGTCGCATGGCCTAGGACGAGTACGAAAACTTTGTTTTGCGCATTGTGTGATTTTACGAAATAACTTCTTCGTGGAAATGGGATTACCCTGTATCATCAGATTCATATGGATTCAAGGAACAAGGAGATCTAAGAACTTCTCATCTGCAATGCAGACTGTGGGAGTTATACGCAAAAACATATTTAAATGCATTGACTTATTTGCCAAAAGGTCTCTACGTTAATTATAGCGCCCCCTAACGGCCGATTTTCACCAAATTTGGTGGGAAGCTGCAGAGTGGCATGACGAACAAAATACTTCCAGGGTTTGTGATGATAGCATTTAATGCTGCAGAGATATTTACATTGCAAAGTATTCCCATTCAAATGCATTGACTTATTTGCCGAAAAGGCCTCTACGTTAATTATAGCGCCCCCTAACGGCCGATTTTGACCAAATTTGGTGTGGACGTTCGGAATGGGATGTTGAAGAAGACTGAACCATTGCACATCGACTCTGTAAATTTTAAGTTGCTCACTTTAGTGTAAGTGGTAGATCCAAACATGGGTCCCATAGGCCACGCCCACTTTGACGAATCAGTACGCCACTGTAGGCCTTGCCTCAAGAGTTGGCCTAGATGGTACGCACCAAATTTCGTGAAAATCGGATGAGCTGTTCATGAGATATTAACTTTTGGTACTTTTGGCGCCCCCTATTGACCAAATTTTGTAAAATTAGTTGCCTACACTAAGAGGCTCATGTGAAACAAGAATCTAAAGATTTGTGATGATATCATTTATTTTGGCTGAGATATGGCAATGTTTGTGTCTTCGTAGCTAGCTACACAAATTTGTTTGTGCGTAGTTTACGAAATTTTCATCCGAAAAAAAATCTTTTGATAACTTTTTGTCAGGTCGGTCTACTGATGCTACAGACCAAGTTTCATGCAGATCCGTTGCACGGTGTAGGAGAAGTACGAAAAAGCAGGTTTACAATAAATCGCGATTTTTCACGCATAAAAGTCGGGGCGGAAATAGGCGTGGCCTACACCACAAGATTCAGCTGGATCCAAGGAACGCGTGGATATGTGTATTTTTAATGTGCGATGTACGGTTCGGGAGTTATAAGCAGAAACGCGTTTTTTCTGCTATAGCGCCACCTAGTGGTCAAAGTGGCTGAATTTTTTCGTCCGAGGTCCCTGCAGTGTTTTGGACCAGACCTAAAAACGGCAACCTCCCACCATTTACGGTTTAGGCTGCAGTATCAGTTTTAGAGGCGGAAGAAAAAGCGGAATAATAACTAGAACTGCAAGCAGTTATGAACGGGGTCCAAGCCTCGTGTGCCAGTCCCCCCCGGCGCGGGTCGCCCCCGGCGACGCCGAGAGCCCACGAAAACGGAGCCCGCGACAGGACAACCCGAAGCGCCGCTGCGGCGAGGCAAAAGTCGGGAAATTTGACCGAGTGCGAGCTCCAAAGTTCGTAGTGAAATTTCCTCTTCGTTGCGTAAAAGGCCCAAACGCTTCTACTTCGGTTGTAATGCCCCCTAAAGGGCGATCGTCGCCAAATCTGGTGAAGAGCTGCAGAGTGGCATGGCGAACAATAATCTCAAGTTTTGTGATGATAGCATTCACTGCTGCAGAGACATATCCATTGCAATTTACTCCCATTTAAATGCATTGACTCATTTGCCAAAAGGCCTCTACGTTAATTATAGCGCCACCTAACGGCCGATTTTCACCAAATTTGGTGGGAACCTGCAGAGTGCCATGATGAACAAAATACTCCCAGGGTTTGTAATGATAGCATTTAATGCTGCCCAGATATTTACATTGCAAAGTATTCCCATTCAAATGCATTGACTTATTTGCCGAAAAAGCCTCTACGTTAATTATAGTGCCCCCTAACGGCCGATTTTGACCAGATTTGGTGTGGAGGCTCAGAAGGGGATGTTGAAGAAGCGTACCTGGATTCTTTCTGATAACTATTAATTTGGCCGAGATATGCCAAAGTTTGTGTTTTATGGCTAGCTATAACAAATTAGTTTGGTTGTAAAGTGCGAACGGTGTAATGTAGCAAAATTCCTTTGATAACTTTTGGTCATCTCCATAAACAGATGGTATCTACCAAGTTTCGTGCACATTGGTCGCATTGCCTAGGACGAGTACGAAAACTTTGTTTTGCGCATTGTGTGATTTTACGAAATAACTTCTTCGTAGAAATGGGATTACCCTGTATCATCAGATTCATATGGATTCAGTGAAGAAAGAAATCTAAGAACTTCTCATCTGCAATGCAGACTGTGGGAGTTATATGCAAAAACATATTTAAATGCATTGACTTATTTGCCAAAAGGTCTTTACGTTAATTATAGCGCCCCCTAACGGCCGATTTTCACCAAATTTGGTGGGAAGCTGCAGAGTGGCATGACGAACAAAATACTCCCAGGGTTTGTGATGATAGCATTTAATGCTGCAGAGATATTTACATTGCAAAGTATTCCCATTCAAATGCATTGACTTATTTGCCGAAAAAGCCTCTACGTTAATTATAGCGCCCCCCGACGGCCTATCTTCACCAAATTTGGTATGGAGACTAGGAATGGGATGTTGAAGAAGCCCACCAGGTTTGATTCTGATAACTATTAATTTGGGAGAGATATGCCAAAGTTTGTGTTTTGTGGCTAGCTACAACAACTTAGTTTAGTTGTAAAGTGCGAACGGTGTAATGTAGCGAAATTCCTTTGATAACTTTTGGTCTGCTCCATACACAGATGGTATCTACCAAGTTTCGTGCACATCGGTTGTATGGCCTAGGACGAGTACGAAAACATTTTTTTTCGCACTACACGATTTTGCGAAAAAACTTTTTAGTAGAAATGGACCTGTCCTATATCGTCAGATTCAGGTCGATACAAGGAACAAGTGGATCTATAAATATTGGGTCTGCGATGTAGCCTTTCGGAGTTATATGCAAAAACACGTTTTACGTCATTGTAGCGCCACCTAGTGGTCCAGTTATGTAATATTTGGTAGTTTAGGTCCATGTACCATTGCACATCGACACTGTAAATTTTAATTTGCTCACTTTAGTGTAAGTGGTAGATCCAAACATGGGACCCATAGGCCACGCCCACTTTGACGAATCAGTACCCCACTGTAGGCCTGGCCTCAACAGCGGGCCTAGATGGTAAGCACCAAATTTTATGAAAATCGGATGAGCTGTTCATGAGATATACATTTTTGGTACTTTTGGCGCCCCCTATTGACCAAATTTTGTAAAATTAGTTTCGTACACTAAAAGGCTCATGTGAAACAAGAATCTAAAGAATTGTGATGATATCATTTTTTTTGGCCGAGATATGGCAACGTTTGTGTCTTCATAGCTAGCTACACAAATTTGTTTGTGCATAGTTTACGCAATTTTTATCCGAAAAAAAGTCTTTTGATAACTTTTTGTCAGGTCAGTCTATAGATGCTTCTTACCAAGTTTTATGCAAATCGGTTGCACGGTCTAGGAGGAGTATAAAAAAGTAGGTTTACGATAAATCACGATTTTTCACGGAAAAAAGTCAGGGCGGAAATGGGCGTGGCCTACATCAAGAGATTCAGCTGGATTCAGGGAACGCATGGATATGTGTTTTTTTAATGTGCGATGTACGGTTTGGGAGTTATAAGGCCAAACGCGTTTTTACTGCTATAGCGCCACCTAGTGGTGAAAGTGGCTGAATATTTTCGTCCGAGGTCCCTGCAGGGTTTTGGACCAGACCTGCAAACGGCAACCTCCCACCATTTACGGTTTAGGCTGCAGTATCAGTTTTAGAGGCGGAAGAATAATAATAAGAAACCTTACAATTCCAATAGGGTTCCACAGCCCTGCTGTGCGAACGGCGTAGCTTCGCTACCGCCGGTTCTCGCAACCTCGGGCTTGGACCCCTAACTAGAACTGCAAGCAGTTATGAACGGGGTCCAAGCCTCGTGCGCCGGTCCCCCCCGGCGCGAGTCGCCCCCGGCGATCGTTGCCAAATCTGGTGAAGAGCCACAGAGTGGCATGGCGAACAATAATCTCAAGTTTTGTGATGATAGCATTTACTGCTGCAGGGATATTTCCATTGCAAATTATTCCCATTTAAATGCATTGACTATTTTGCCGAAAGGTCTCTTTGTTAATTGTAGCGCCCCCTGACGGCGGATTTTCACCGAATTTGGTGTGGAGGCTCGGAGTGGCATGACAAACAATACCCTCAAGTTTTGTGATGATAGTATTTACTGCTGCAGGGATATTTACATTGAAATTTATTCCCATTTAAATGTATTGACTTATTTACCGAAAGGCCTCCACGTTAATTATAGCGCCCCCTGACGGCCGATTTTTACCAAATTTGGTATGGAGGCTCACAATGCGATGTTGAAGAAGTCTACCAGGTTTATTTCTGATAACTAATAATTTGGCCGAGATATGCCAAAGTTCGTGTTTTGTGGCTAGCTACAACAACTTAGTTTAGTTGTAAAGTGCGAACGGTGTAATGTAGCGAAATTCCTTTGATAACTTTTGGTCAGCTCCATACACAGATGGTATCTACCAAGTTTCGTGCACATCGGTCGCATGGCCTAGGACGAGTACGAAAACTTTGTTTTGCGCATTGTGTGATTTTACGAAATAACTTCTTCGTGGAAATGGGATTACCCTGTATCATCAGATTCATATGGATTCAAGGAACAAGGAGATCTAAGAACTTCTCATCTGCAATGCAAACTGTGGGAGTTATACGCAAAAACATATTTAGGACGAGTTCGAAAACATTTTGTTTCACATTGCGCGATTTTGCAAAACAACTTTTTAGTCTAAATAGGCGCAGCCTCTATTTTCAGATTCGGATGGATTCAAGGAACACAAGGATGTAAGAATTTTTCATTTGTGAGGTAGACTGTGGGAGTTATCGGTGAAAACACGTTTTACGTCATTATAGCGCCACCTAGTGGTCCATGTAAGTAATATTTGGTATGTAAGATCTGCAATACATTGTCCATCTACACTGTAAATTTTAAGTTATTCACATTAGGGCAAGTGATGAATCTAAACCTGGATTCCATAGGCCACGCCCACTTTGACGAATCAGTACCCCACTGTAGGCGTGGCCTCAGGAGTGGGTCTAGATAGCAAACTCCAAATTTCGTAAAAATCGGATGAGCCGTTCTTGAGATATAAACTTTTTGTATTTGTGGCGCCCCCTAATGGCCACATTTTGTAAAATTGATTAGCGAGCCTTAGAGCGTCATGTCAAACAAGAATCTAAAGATTTGCGATGATATCATTTATTTTGGTCGAGATATGGCAACGTGTGTGTCTTCGTAGCTAGCTACACAAATTTGTTTGAGCGTAATCAACACAATTTTAATCAGAAAAAAAATCTTTTGATAACTTTTTCTCAGGTCGGTCTAGAGATGCTACCTACCAAGTTTTATGCAAATCGGTTGTACGGTCTAGGAGGAGTATGAAAAAGTAGGTTTACCATAAATCGCGATTTTTCACGGAAAAAAGTCGGGGCGGAAATGGGCGTGGCCTACATCTCGAGATTCAGCTGGATTCAGGGAACGCGTGGATGTGTGTATTTTTCATGTGCGATGTACGGTTTGGGAGTTATAAGGCCAAACGCGTATCTTCTGGTATAGCGCCACCTAGTGGCTGAATTTTTTTGTCCGAGGTCCCTGCAGGGTTCTGGACCAGACCTGAAAAGGGCAACCTCCCACCATTTATGGTTTAGGCTGCAGTATCAGTTTTATCGGCGGAAGAATAATAAGAAACCTTACAATTCCAATAGGGTTCCACAGCCCTGCTGTGCGAACGGCGTAGCTTCGCTACCGCCGGTTCTCGCAACCTCGGGCTTGGACCCCTAACTAGAACTGCAAGCAGTTATGAACGGGGTCCAAGCCTCGTGCGCCGGTCCCCCCCGGCGCGAGTCGCCCCTGGCGATCGTTGCCAAATCTGGTGAAGAGCCACAGAGTGGCATGGCGAACAATAATCTCAAGTTTTGTGATGATAGCATTTACTGCTGCAGGGATATTTCCATTGCAAATTATTCCCGTTTAAATGCATTGACTAATTTGCCGAAAGGTCTCTTCGTTAATTGTAGCGCCCCCTGACGGCGGATTTTCACCGAATTTGGTGTGGAGGCTCGGAGTGGCATGACGAACAATACCCTCAAGTTTTGTGATGATAGTATTTACTGCTGCAGAGATATTTACATTGAAATTTATTCCCATTTAAATGTATTGACTTATTTACCGAAAGGCCTCCACGTTAATTATAGCGCCCCCTGACGGCCGAGTTTTACCAAATTTGGTATGGAGGCTCGGAATGGGATGTTGAAGAAGTCTACCAGGTTTATTTCTGATAACTATTAATTTGGCCGAGATATGCCAAAGTTTGTGTTTTGTGGCCAGCTACAACAAATTTGTTTAGTTGTAAAGTGCGAACGGTGTAATGTAGCGAAATTCCTTTGATAACTTTTGGTCATCTCCGTAAACAGATGGTATCTACCAAGTTTCGTGCACATCGGTTACATGACCTAGGACGAGTATGAAAACTTTGTTTTGCGCATTGTGTGATTTTACGAAATAACTTCTTTGTGGAAATGGGATTACCCTATATCATCAGATTCATATGGATTCAAGGAACAAGGAGATCTAAGAACTTCTCATCTGCAATGCAAACTGTGGGAGTTATACGCAAAAACATATTTAAATGCATTGACTTATTTGCCAAAAGGTCTCTACGTAAATTATAGCGCCCCCTAACGGCCGATTTTCACCAAATTTGGTGGGAAGCTGCAGAGTGGCATGACGAACAAAATACTCCCAGGGTTTGTGATGATAGCATTTAATGCTGCAGAGATATTTACATTGCAAAGTATTCCCATTCAAATGCATTGACTTATTTGCCGAAAAAGCCTCTACGTTAATTATAGCGCCCCCTAACGGCCGATTTTGACCAAATTTGGTGTGGAGGCTCAGAATGGGATGTTGAAGAAGCCTACCTGGTTTCTTTCTGATAACTATTAATTTGGGCGAGATATGCCAAAGTTTGTGTTTTGTGGCTAGCTACAACAAATTAGTTTAGTTGTAAAGTGCGAACGGTGTAATGTAGCAAAATTCCTTTGATAACTTTTGGTCAGCTCCATACACAGATGGTATCTACCAAGTTTCGTGCACATCGGTCGCATGGCCCAGGACGAGTACGAAAACTTTTTTTTTCGCTTTACACGATTTTGCATAAAAAAATCGCAGTGCAAATGGGCTTGACCTATATCATCAGCTTCACATGGATACAAGGAACAAGTCCATATATATATTTCTTGTCTGAGATGTAGCCTGTGGGAGTTATAGGCAAAAACACGTTTTACGTCATTGTAGCGCCACCTAGTGGTTCACTTAGGTAATATTTGGTAGGTCAGGTCCATGAAACATTGTACATCGACACTGTAAATTTGAAGTTGCTCACATTAGTGTAAGTGGTATATATAAACCTGGTTCCCATTTGGGTCCCATAGGCCACGCCCACTTTGACGAATCAGTACCCCACTGTAGTACTGGCCTCAGGAGTGGGCCTAGATGGTAGGCTCCAAATTTCGTAAAAATCGGATTAGCCGTTCATGAGATATAAACTTTTTGTACTTTTGGCGCCCCCTAGTGACCAAATTTTATAAAATTGGTTTTCTTGATTTAGAACCTCAACCTAAACAAGACTCTAAAGATTTGCGATGATATCATTTGATTTGGCCGAGATATGGCAACGTTTGTGTCTTCATAGCTAGCTACACAAATTTGTTAGTGCGTAATTCACGCAATTTTCATCCGAAAAAAATTCTTTTGATAACTTTTTGTCAAGTCGGTCTATAGATGCTACTTACCAAGTTTTATGCAAATCGGTTGCACGGTCTCGGAGGAGTATGAAAAAGTAGGTTTACGATAAATCGCGATTTTTAACGCACAAAAGTCGGGGCGGAAATGGGCGTGACCTACATAACTAGATTCATCGGGATCCAGGGAACGCGTGGATATGTGCATTTTCTTTGTGCGATGTACGGTTTGGGAGTTATAAGGCCAAACGCGTTTTTTCTGCTATAGCGCCACCTAGTGGTGGAAGTGGCTGAATTTTTTCGTCCGAGGTCCCTGCAGGGTTTTGGACCAGACCTGAAAACGGCAACCTCCCACCATTTACGGTTTAGGCTGCAGTATCAGTTTTAGAGGCGGAAGAAAAATAGGGAAGAATAATAAGAAACCTTACAATTCCAATAGGGTTCCACAGCCCTGCTGTGCGAACGGCGTAGCTTCGCTACCGCCGGTTCTCGCAACCTCGGGCTTGGACCCCTAATAAGAAACCTTACAATTCCAATAGGGTTCCACAGCCCTGCTGTGCGAACGGCGTAGCTTCGCTACTGCCGATTCTCGCAACCTCGGGCTTGGACCCCTAATAAGAGCACAAAGAGGAGAGTACCTTGTTTACACCATGATGATCATAAATACACTCCAGGTTTCAACAATTGTCTAATAGGCTTTCAGATGTTAAAGTCCCATCTACCTTCTCCTCAGATAGGGTGCTTCTACAGAGCAGCTATTGTAAACAAGTACTGGACAACAACTCCAAATCAGATCACAGGCTCATACTGCTACTTGCAGTCTGTAGTGTGACTACACTGACTGTACATGTACACTGTTCACTGTTTCGTGTTTCAAACATCCCAGAGGAACCGTTTGTCAGCATTGACACTTGTTGCCAGGCCTCTGGCAGGCAGCAGCCCCATCACACGCTGACCAGTGGTGTCACGACCAGAAAATTCCATACCCAACATGCACTGCTGAAGAGTTAGGTCACCTACAAGATGTATGATCATCAGGAGAAGTAAGTTGTCTAAATGTGGGTGCTTGATGTACAATTGGTCTGCTATTACTTGACATTTTGGTTAGTATAACAACAGTAACCTACAAGATCCTGGGGTTACTACTTATTACTTATAAAAACAAAGATTGAATGCATATCTTGCGTCTTCTACACACTGTACCTGGAATAGCATCTGGTGGCAATGGAAGTAATATTTGCAAAAAACAGTGGTGTAGTGGCAATCTGTCCACAAAAAATGCTACTACAGGTAATCTTAAGCCATTTCCAACTCTTGCTGTTGCAATAAATGAGGTCCTCCATCGTCGTATAATCAATCCTTTATTGTATAAATGTATTTAAAAACACTTACAAAAAACTGACTTTGCAAGATTAAAAAACGAACAGATGAGATCTAAAAACCATCACTATTACACAGCTGAGGTTGAAAAACTGTGTGGCTTCCTAACCTAGATTCCCTTACTGGCTCACCTGTGATTACCCTGGCTGATTAGCACATACACACAGGTGCGCAGGTGATGTAACGAACAAACCATTCACACAAACCTACCACCCACACTCACACACATGCACACGCATTTAAATTGGCCACAACAAGTGGTCTGCAACATTAAAACCTGCCAGTTTACAGCACTGAGACTGGACAAGACGGTGTGTCATAACTCTTCTATCTGTGCTTTTGTCAGCTTCGTTTGCCGCAGCTCTGCGCTGCCTTCATGGAAACGGGACGTTAGAGCTCCGTAGGCCTACTTCAGCGTGAAGCTGCGTTCAGATAAAAAAATAAAAAATCGACGCAGAGTGGTGTGACATCCTGTTGTGTCCTTTAACACAACAGGATGTAGCATAAGTAGACTATATTTCACAATAACAGTTTTTCACCAGATCTTTTATAGAACGCCCGTTTCCTACTGCACCTGAAGGCAGCTTCATTTCAAGACAAGCGAGAGATATCGACTATGCTGTGTTGTTTGGAAAACGTTTAGCTGTTCCTCAAACTCCCGGGCAGTTCAGGGCTTGTGTTTGGTATTCTAAAACTTTCTTGTGGCAGAGATAGATAGATGTTACTTTTTACTGAACGGGACTCTCACAGCTCCACAAAACGCAGCGCGATGTGGGGTTGCGTAACTCCAAACGTTTTTTTCTGCTATTTACTCGCAAGACAGTAGATAGCGAACATATACTCTTCTAAGCATAAAAAAGGCCTCTCACTAACTTTCAAAGGTTGTAAACGTATATCCTTCTGCTTTTACCCCTTGATAAGTGCCAGCTTGTTTTCCGTTGGAACAATTTGATTAGCCTATAGATTAGATTGAATGAAAAATAGAATTGAATGTTAAATTGCTGTTTCTGATTGGCTACTGTTAGTGTTTGTAGTAGGCTACCTATTTAAAATTTGAATGTTAAAGGGATACTTCACCGATTTAGCATTCAGCTTTGTATCAGTAGAAACCCGGTAGTATTTCTGAATGACCGTGCTTCCCTCCCTCATGTCCCCCTGAGAGGGGAGATCTCTGCATTGGGGGTGTGGAAAACATTCCTCCAATGGCGCAAAATGACGATTTTTGCATCATTGGGGGAATGTTTGGCCAGGCAATGGACTACAGCCAGAAGTAGGAGCTACTTCCGCATGTTTTCAACACGCCCATCACCCGAAGCGAGCCGATCTTAGCCGGAAAAAAACGAAATGTCAGCCATCTCGAATCCTCGCTAAACAGGGCTCTCTCTTCTCAGCAGCAAACTTTTACAAAATTGTGTGCTTTCAAACTACCGCACACGTGTACCACAGGGATACATCGATACAGATCGGAGAATATCCAGGGTATGTTATTACAGAGGGAATAATCGGCACACTACGAGAGCTTTGCCTGCACGGAGAACAGCACGGAGACCAGCACGGAGACCATCGGTCTCGCTCGATGCCCCGAGCCGGGGAAGTGGACATCCTCATCGACTAGGTGGGAAGCTAACGCTAACCAGGGAAAAGGCACATCCAGAGCGAGCTAACGCTAGCCGGCCACCTGTCCCATCAATCCTGATTGCAAGTGTCCATTCATTAAACAACAAACTGGACGACATCCAACTTCAACGAAACTCCCAACGCGAGTTCAGAGACTGTGTTTTTTGTTTTCGTGGAAACATGGCTGAACAACATTGTACCGGACTGTCCAGCTACCAGGCCTGCTAGCCCTCCGACGATCCGAGCTAGAGATGCTCTGTCACTGGGTAAAAGACCCCATGAAGGTGGGCTGTGTTAACACGGACTGGTGCAGAAATGTGGTGATTTGTATCCAACTAACTGCTAACCGCTGGAGTTTGTGACTGTTACATGACGACCATTCGACTTTCCACGCTAATTCACGGCTGTGTTTATACTCGGTGTTTACAGCCCACCAAGCCGTTTGCTAGTATGCTTAGCTGAACTTTACGGAGCTTATAATGTGTGTGTGCACTAAAAGTAGCCTGTTTCGTATGTCGTTTTTATATAATGTCGTTTTTATATATTTTAAATGTGTAACACCACTTGAGCCACGATGAAACGTTGTTTCGTGTATATGGTTGAAATAACAATAAAACACATTAAGTTGAGTTGAATGCCTCGCTGTCTTGTCTGTCTGTCAAGCGGTAGGCGTGGCTTGGGAGTGGACTCAAAGCAGCGAAGCGAAGTGCATTCTGGGATTTGGTGTCTTTCATCCATATTAGCCAAAAACACATTTTCTGGCTTTTCTCGGCCTAGAAGGCACCAATTTCAATTTTCTTTTTCACATTTCTGCTACATAAGTGACCCAATTTAAAGATATATTCAACTTTCCAGCGGTGAAATATCCCTTTAAGTATCTAGTTGTTCTGATTAGCTGTTACCTAATTTAAATTGAATGTCAAATGGTTCACATGACTTTTTGATACCTGGGAAACTAATAAATATGTTGTTTGTCATTCAATTATATGATTTTTTAATTATTTGTGATAACAATAGTATCAACAATAATAGGCCTAATATTACGGTGTTATCATTAATATTCGGGGCAACTAACCTACATATTATTTGATGGGGGCGGTTAGGGACCTGAATAATGGATAGGGGGGCGCTGGCACAAAAAAGGCTGAGAAGCACTGATTTAGATTGTCCATGGCCTGACAACTGCCACTGTTTATTTTACAATGCACTAGGCTACACAGTGGTATGTGCAGCCAAAGCTGACCAGTACTGCTACAACAATTACTGTATGTCCCATGTAGCGTGACAATTGTATGTACAACTAGTTTTGAGCAGACAAGGACATAGGAATTTGACAACCTAAAATGTTAATATGAAGAAATGAATTCCAAAAAAAAACACAGCTGCTTTCCCACTGCTATCTACTAACACTCCTAACAGTAATTGGTTGTCACCAAACACAAAAGGCAGGACATTTTTTTGTTTTGTTTTCTGTTGTAGTTTGACAGGTGAACTATATGGAGGAAATATTTATTCATAATTCAAATTGAAAGTCCAAAGAGAAATTGAAAGTCCAAAGAGAAAACGAAGCGAGATCAAATTAAAAATATAATTTTTTTTTTTTTAATTTCCATTTGGCTCATCCATATGGATTTAATATTTGGCTTTTAAATTTCAATTTAACATCGGCTTTTACATTTGGATTTAAAATTTGGGTTTTTAATTTCAATATAACATTGGCTTTTCATTTGGATTTAATATTTGGCTTTTCGATTTCAATTTGACATTGGCTTTTCATTTGGACTTGACACATGCCAATGTAAATGAGGAGGCGTGGCCCAAAGACTGGTGGGAGGGTCTGAAATGATAAGGTGCAGAGGCACCTTATGAACAGCAGGGGGAGCTGACTGTTGGGGAGCACACTGTTGAGGAGCATCTGCAGCTTCACCACCAGGCTGGCTTTGCCTCTAATTTCACATGATAGAAACTGATTATATAGGCTAAACACAAACAACATTTCATGCAACAGTGAAGTTTTCATGTAGTTACTATAATTGGGCCCTTGTTAGTGAGGACTAGATTAGGACTGTATTTAAAGCTGATTCTGGTTTCCAACTTCGCCCCAGGTGTGTCTGACACGGAGACAATTTCTCTCTTTTTAAGTTTTATTTAATTAAGAAACAGTACAAAGATGGCTGTGGGTAGTATTATTCTTTAAATAATACATTTTGTATGCCCTTATAAACAATGACATTTAGAATGGGTATAATATAACTAGTGTGAGTGCAGCAAGCGGACTCACTAGCTTAGGACTTCAAAGTTCTTTTGTACTCAACACAAAACGTCATTAAATAAAAGTCTTGAATCCAAAGTTCTTAGTTTTACTGTTTACTCATGAGTTTCAAAACATAAAGTATAAAAACTTACTTTTCTTACAAATTAACTGTGGTTCTGTGTAGGTCAAAAGACTGTGTTGCTCCAAAGTGGAGTGGCTTCTGACGGTTTTGCAGGGTAGGCTACTATTTCTTTTATACTAAATCTAACAGCCATTGAAATTACGTTATTCTAGATCACTGGTGAACTGTTTACATTCCAATTTCTATGTTCCATAATACAACACAGGTTTTCTCAAGTCTTACAAAATAAACTCAAAATATGTTAACACTTTACAATAAGGTAACATGAATTAGCATTACTGAACGCATTAATAAACATTAATTAGCCATTAATTAAGGTTTGTATTAAACATTTATTAACCATGCTTATTTTTGTTCATGTTAACTACAGTATTAATTTATGCATTATCTACCATTAGTTAATGCCTTAACTGTTAATCTCAGTTAGGTAAGGTGTCTTTTGTACCATTAGTTAAAGCAGTAAGAAGGGTTGACTAACTGTTAACAACAGTTAATTAAGGTGTATATTATGTCATTAGTAAATGCAATACTAATCTTTGACTAACTGTTAATAACCGTTAACTAAGGTGTCTATACTACTATTAGTTAATATAATGAAAAGCCTGGACAAACTGTTAACTAAGGGATCTATTTACCATTAGGAAATGCATTGATTACCTGTTATTACCAGTTAACTAAGGTGTCTATTTTACCATTTGTTAATGCAGTGACAAGCCTTGACTAACTGTTAATAACAGTGAAGGTGTATAATTTACCCTTACTTAATATTAAAAACATTCAACTATGGTGTCTATTTGCCATTAGTTAATGCAGTAAAAAGCCTTGACTAACTGTTAATACTAGTTAACTAAGGTATCTATTTTACCCTTAGTTAATGCAGTACAAGCATCATTTACCAGTTAATCATACAATATTGAACATTGGGTAAATGTTAGAGTAAATCCTTAGTTGATGTTGATGAAGGTATTTCCTAATATTACTCGGTGTTTGATAAAGATGTTTGACAGCACGTATGGCTTAAGGTTCACAGCCAAGCCATGACATTATGAGAAAACTGTTTTTATTGTTTATTCACGGGTTATGGTTGTCCACATACCGTTGTCCATCCTCCAACGTATGACTTACTTGTGGTAGAGGGTGCAATCAGTGAAAAGACTCCATAGTCTCCATGCAGAGGTTTGCTTGTTCTTTTGTCTTCATGTAGACATTGCCTTGAAGCCCAACCTATATACATTATTGTGCATGCTATATAATCATTACTTAACCATAAGTGCTCAATTGATTAAAGTATAATAATACTGAATAAGCATTAGTAAACCATAAGTAAACAGTTATTGATGCTCTTTTGTATCCTTATTGTAAAGTAGAGAACATTTGCACCTTAACTAATACTTAATTAATGTATAACAATACTGAATAAGCATTAGTAAACCATAAGTAAACAGTTATTAATGCCCTTTTGTATCCTTATTGTAAAGTAGAGAACATTTGCACCTTAACTAAAAATTAATAATGTATAACAGTACTGAATAAGAATTAGTAAACCATTAGTAAACAGTTATTAATGCCCTTTTGTATCCTTATTGTAAAGTAGAGAACATTTGCACCTTAACTTATACTTAATTAATGTATAACAGTACTGAATAAGCATTAGTTAACCATTAGTAAACAGTTATTGATGCTCTTTTGTATTCTTATTGTAAAGTAGAGAACATTTGCACCTTAATTAATACTTAATTAATGTATATCAATACTGAATAAGCATTAGTAAACCATATGTAAACAGTTATTGATGCTCTTTTGTATCCTTATTGTAAAGTAGAGAACATTTGCACCTTAACTAATACTTAATTAATGTATTACAATACTGAATAAGCATTACTTAATAATGATTCATAGTTTATTAATACTCTTTGACTTAAACATTCACAGCTTTAGTGAAACATTGCCAATGTGAAATCAAATATTCACGACAACCTTCTGTTATACACACATATTCAAATTGTAAAAAAAGGTTTTCATTTGATTCCGAGTTTGACTCTACACTGGACATTTCCCCCCTCTTGTCATCTTCACTGGCATGCCTTCTGGATAGTTGTCCTCTCTTGAAACCTAACAAACCAAGTGGGATATATCAATTATTTTAAATGCATGCAAAAGCTACAGATGCAAGGATTGATCGTTCACTAGATCAACGTCAGATCTTTACACATGTTGAAAGATGGTCTGGATCTCTAACTATCTAATGGTTCACAAAGACTTCAATCAACCTTAATTATAATGAAATGTTCAATGAAATATAAAATGATTCTCCTTTGAACCTTCTGTCACATCCAATATACCGTAGTAATTGCATTTCTATCTCTCAAGTTACACCGTTTCATGTAGCTAAAGAGGCTCATTAGCCTGGTAATATTAACTGCAGGCTAATATGTTGACATGCTAGCTTTACTTGCACAACACTTATCTCCAAGTTCGTAAAACTCTTAAACGGCATATCATAAAGTGACTCAAAATACAAACAGTATTAGAGGAAACAATGACCAACCTTATGCCCTTATCAGCCAGGTGCTAAACAAGACAAAAATAAAAAGTTTTGCTTTGTCTGGAGAGAGTATGAGCTGCACAAAATAAAAACACCAAGCTTCTTAAGACACGGTGGCTTCATATATTGTTAATACTGTCGGTAAAGTGAAGGGTGTTACGTGGAGACTACAGTACACAGTACACCGTGTCACACGGCACACCTTTTTAACTTAAATCGCACAATTTGTTTGACATTGCGATTGCGAGGTCATTAGATCAATTGTGCAGCTCTAGTTTTGTGACTGCATGTGTATATAGATTTGAGATTTTTTATACAGTTTAGTTTATTGTGTTAAGGGTAGAATTATGGTACTGTGACAAAACTTGCAGTTTGTATGGTTGACAATAGGTCCTACCGTATTCGGTTGCCACCTGGCTCCTGCCGTAGACAGTTGACCATTCCCACAATGCCACAATGGCCATGAGAGGCAGTTAACCACACTGGAGAGTCTGATGACTCATCGCCTGAGCATAGAAAACACAGTTATGACTAATGTCACATTTGTAAATAATGATCAAAGAGGTCGTCTTTTCCATGTGTTCATTATGATAAAAACTATTTCCCTTTTAAAGTGCCCATATTATGAAAAAAATCACTTTTTCTGTGTTTTGGTGTGTTATTTTGTGTCTCTGGTGCTTCCACACACATACAAACAACAAACCAAACAAAATCCATCCATGCTGTTTTGAGTGAGATACAGGTTTCTGAATGTCCTCTGCCTTCAGCCTCTGGGTGAGCTGTTCAAAATCTGCACGGCTTTTTACGTAACTAGACGAAACATTTGAATATTCCCACCCACCACCGCCAACCCCACCTCAAGGCAATGTCGCTGCTACAGTTGGCAAAAAATTGTTGGTGTGTGCTAACCACTTTGCGACTGACTGTTTCTCCAACTTTGGTCAGTACAAGGCAGGATTAGCCAAGAGACTTTTCCTAAAAGAGGATGCAATTCCAACCTTGCGTGGAATATCTGCAGACGAGGGACATGTAAGTAGTTATATACAATTTATGTTGTACATTAGGGTGAACTTGTGTGTGTTGTAACAGTTATTTGCCATTGAGAACGAGGTGGTTAACCGCTAGCATTACAGTAGCTTCTAGCTAACTAGTTAGTTTGCAGTCAGCATCGGGAGAGTCGGGACTTTTCCCTGTGTTTTTCAAGGCTGTGAGGGCTGGTGTTCTACCGGTCTGATAATAGTTAGGTAAACATTGCAAGCGGCCTAGTCTGCGCCGCTGCCCGCTAGTCAAACTGTGCAGCCTGCCAGCCTCTGCTCTACCCGTCGGCGGGCTGATAGTCTATTAAATTTCCTGGTAGATTGTTTGGTCCCACACCGCCGCTAATATGTTGCGCACAAAACAGTCCAGTGCGAAACAAGTGCGTGTTTGGTCGAGATTACAAGTTTGGTCGTCAAGCTGCTATCATTTTGGTACACCACAAGTTACAGTAGCTGCTAGCTCGCCTAGAATCTAAACAGTGTATTGCATTTCTGATCTTGCAAATTGTTTTGCATCAAATTAATTTTCAAGTTGTCGAATTGTAGAAATATTTTACTGTCTTCATTTTGTAATTTTACACAAACTAACCTAAGTAGAAGTGTTTTGCCAAACTAACCAAGTAGCTAGCGTGTGTTTTGCCATATAGTACAAGGTAATGCTAACCGCTAGCTTCTAGCAATTAGCATGGTGTCCACTTGCAAACCCAAAGACTCAGTCGGTCAAGTAGTACAGCGTTGTCCAGGGCAAAATGAGTGTATGGTTGAGACTGCTACATCACATCACAATTTACACTTAAAGCCAACCATTAGCTATGTGTAATGAGTTTCTTCTCCTGGAGTGTATTTATTAGTGATACTTTTTGCTTGATGTATCTTTTGTCATAATAGTACATGTAAGATGAAGTTGATGGCATTTCTCTTTTTTTATATAGGCCAGTGCATCATTACCAGCTACAAAAGACATCGGCTGCCAGACCGAGCCCCCTGAAAGACAGAGTGTTGGCACACAGCTCTCTTCTAGGACTCTTCGTTCACATTACAAAAGTGAAGGTTTGTAGTTTTATAGATTTCAAATTGCTTTTGATCAAGTGTTACAATGAACTGTTGCAGCCTTTACTGCTTGGATTTATACTATGACAGTGCGGTCATGTTTTACTCCTAAGATTGTCTTTTTATCATAGAAAATATACTTTTATTACAGCTGTCCAGGTTACTGTGTCCTGCAAGGACTTTGGCACATCCACTGATCCCTTCATAGCCCCACTCCCTTGTCTAAGCTCAACACCCATAAAGCGTCCGTCTAAGAGACCTCGCCTGGAGGAAGAGGAGGAGGACCCTTTCGAGGGGAGCTCAATTATTTCTTCTCAAGAGCCGGACACAACCTATGACCCTGCAGACCCTGCATGCCTTGTAAAAACCAAAAGGCTTGGGACATTTTTATCAGTGGAACAGCTTTGCAAGCACTGTGAGTATTCTCAAAGCTGGAAAAGCCAGCCTCTTCTGGATAATACACCAGCTGGGAACGTACAGCTTTCTGCTGCAGTGTACATCAGTGGAGCCTCGTTTTTCAAACTTAAGGTAAATGAAGAATGAGTAAATAATAGCTTGCTCCATTATTTTATATGGCATATGTTTAATGTTATAAAAACCTGTTGTCATGTTTGTGTACCATTAGGTGTTTAAGGCAATGTGTCTGCAGATATTTCTGTATGACACGTTCCGTCGGCATGCCAGAATGTTTGTGGAACCAGCTATAGTACACACATGGAAACATTTGCAGGAGGTGATGCTGCAGCAGCTCAGCCAAGATAAGAAAGTCATACTCGGTGGCGACATGAGGGCTGACTCTTCAGGTATATTTACTGCACTGCTAAGACTAGGATATGTTTGATTGTAAATGAATAGACCATTATAAAGACATACCACATACTTCAATACAAGATTGTGACAATGCTTTCACAGGCCACTGTGCAAAATATGGTAGCTCGACACTTCAACACCAACACTATTGTCTATCTCCAGTTGGTTCAGGTGGGCAGGACAAATTACATTTTACAGTTTTTTTCTTTTTCTTATAAATTTTGTCAATGCCACACATTTTAAATATGAATCCATACATGTGCTTTTTGACAGAGCAATGAGGTTGGTGGGAGCTCATACATGGAGAAAGAGGGCCTGAAGAGGAGCCTGTCATTGTTGGGTGCACGAGGTGTAACCATCGACTGCATCGTGACCGACCGCCACCCACAAATTCAGAAATTCCTGAGGGAGGAAAACGTCACACAATTCTATGATGACTGGCACATGGAGAAAGGTATATTTCTTTTTGTTGCAAGTGAGGGGAAATTGCATAAATATTTGCTGAGTGTATTGGTGGGATTTGTTACATACAGAAAGCGCCTTATAGGCCTAGCTATACCTGGTGAGTCTACACATAAAGCTTCATGGTAACACATTCATATTGGGCTAACTTTAAAAAAAAAAAAATATTTATTGTTATTTGTAGGGCTTTCAAAGAAATTGGATAAAATAAGCCATCAGAAACCACATCTACTGGACAGCTGCATCATCCAAAACGGGGCCGGAGAGAGTGGCTAAATGGACTTCCCTCCTGAACCATGTTCGGATGTTCACACACATGAGGACCCCATCTTCCCAAAATGCCTCCATATGATCCGAAAAAAAAGGGACAGGAGTAAATGGCTCTCAGCAGCTTTGTTTCATTCAACTGGTTTGGTTATATTTATTTGCTGCAATTATGGTCATTAATAATATGATATGATGTACTTACTATACAATGTTTTTGTCTTTGTCAGGTCTGAATGACAGGAAAGGATGTATATTTACAAATGAAATGAAATTGACCAGACAAAATATGAAATATTTTGTGTTCACATTGTCTGCAATGAAATACAAGTCAAAGTACATTTCGAAATCACTACTTTCTTTTATTATTTGTGTTTTCCATACTGTCCCAACTTTTTCTGATTTGGGTTTGTAAAATGACAACGTAACAGGCAAAGCAACGCGACCAAAGTTAATATTGTTGTGGCTTTTCCAAGATGGAAAGAGCTGATGAGGAGCAAGGATTTTAAAAGTTGCCTGCTTTCTTCTCAACAGGTAATTCTACCTATTTGTGTAAATGTTTTATAGTTGCTACTTGCTTGGCTAACTATAGCATGGTTGTGCATAATGCTAGAACGACGTCTAGGATACTTTTCCTCGCGTCAATGATGAAAAAGGATTGTCTACCTTGTAACATAAACGTAATCATATGTGCCGTGATTTCCCTGGCAGACAACTCACGTCATGGAGTTGTAACACAGGCGGGCTACAAAGTGAAATTCAGTTGGTTGTCATATACAATTTCACCGCTAGATGGGAGAAATTCTTACACACTGGGGCTTTAACTGGACAGAGCCTGAGAGGAACAGAAAGGGAGGAGAGAAGACAGGCAGAGAGGCAATCAGAGGCTCATCAGTCTATAACAATAACAATATAAGAATTATCCCACATGCTCAAACCCCTGCTGCTCTACTCTGCTCTGCTCTCACCAGTTTTTGGCAGTATGGTGGCCCTGTGGATTGTGACGTCCTCAAAGATTACAGGTGTGCTTTCTACAGGGATTAAAGGGAAAAAAAACTTTTGACTGAACTTTTTTTCAGGCCAAGTCATAAGCTGTTCACATCTATCTACCTATACAGATAGCGCGCCTTTTGCGATCGCGCCCCATTAGTTTTTTACAATATTTCAGTACCATCGCACGACTAACCATTGCTGTTCTTTTCTACTGCAGCAATCATATTGTAGAAAGGCTTTACCTTTTTATTTAATATTTAATTACTTCAGGCCAAAAGTGTTTAAAGGGAGTTTTTTAATTGTTAATATGTAATTCAACACCAAGTCAAATCTATAAAATCAAATTTGCAAGACTTCACTGTTTTTATTCAAGGCCTACTAATAATGAAAGTAGGGCTTGGCAAGTTAACGCGTTATCGCGTTAACTCATTAATTAATTAACGCCGACAATTATTTTATCGCGCATTAACGCAGTTTTTATTATGTCTTTTATTTTGAAAAAGTCTGTTGCTCACAAGCTTTTATTTTGAATTTTTTTGTTGCTGACTGCTGCTGGCCCGCGCTTACAGGAACCAATATGCCTAAGGCCTAATTTCTGGACATCACTGGGTAACCATAATTACAGGTCTCAGAGTTAGAGTGCATTATATTGATGAACAGTGGGCACTCCATTCACATGCTCTGACTGTAATGAAAACAGAGGAGAGACATTATGCTGAAACGTGCGAGGGACACTTTATTGAAGTTTCACAGCAGTGGAATGTGTCCTATTAATAATGTGAATGCCCTTGCAGTGGCAATATAAGCTTTCATTTTGTATTTGCTTTGATTACATTGTTTAAGTTCAGATTTACACTAAATATTTTATTTAACTGCTACTGTATAAACAAAATGCTGATGTTAAGTGTTTGCAGAACAAATGTTAGGGCACTTTAGTTCATATGGCAGAACATTTAAAATAAAATTGCGCTATACACTACTTTTTAATTCATTATTGGATTTTGTGTATAACAATGCGATTAATCGGGGAAATCATGCAATTAATCGTTAAATGAAACAAATGTTTTTACAATAACAATAAATAGTTGTAGTAGTTGTAATAGCTAGTGGCCTTGCCAAATAGTGGTTACCATTATAGACGCACACAAATCATGACGCTAATATGCGAGGAAACTGGTTCTGGTTTTTGTGCTATAAATTAATATTTTATAGCAAAGTTTTAAGTTGACTATTTTAATTGGATGATTATTTTATGTCAACATACAGTCATAACCTACTGTCATTAAAAGTGAAACCAAAATAGGCTATAAGGCTGTCTGTGCTAGCACGAACACATTTGATACGGTACTGTTTATACTTAAAGTTAAATTTAAGACCTTTTTAATACCACCTAGGATGAAATGTAATGCCAACTTCACATATAATGAAAAATCAGTGTGGATTTCAGGCCTGAGAAAATAATGATTTACCAGGTAATGTCACCTCAATTTAATAAAACATTTTATTATAATACTCAACAATCATATTTAGTTCACAATAGCTTTAGTAAGGCGTGTTTGTACTCTGATAACATCAAATAATGAAGTATGTGTTGCATTAATTGCTCCTGAATGCTATGAAACTTAAAAACATAAAAAAAAAAGTGTGCATTATTATGTGTCACAATGAGTTCCACCTTGGCAAGATCAGATAATATATAACATAATATAATATGCCGATGTAAATGCCAACTGCTGCAGTGATTGTAGCATAGCAGCGGGAATAAAGAGTTTGCCTCCGGGTTTTTTTCTCACCCCGGTGATTGGCACATCTGGGTGATACCGTCAAATGTGCGTTAGCATACTGGCTGTGTTTCAAACATACCCTACGAAGGTGGAGAACCGCCGACACCGTCATCGTCTTATTCACAGCAGTCTCTCCGTTGCTAGCTGACTCGCACGCCGATCCGCTTGTTGTGCTAACCTCAGCCACATTGCTCTCAGCCTCGTCCGCCAGCTGGTCCGCATCTCTCGCCAAACCTTCAGACACTTGCCCATTCTAACCGAGGAGCTAACGTTAGCTTGTTAGTAGCACGGTGGCAGATCGTTTTTTTTTCCTGACAACTGATTGATTTGTGCTTGAGCTTGGATGTTTAGGGCCAGACCGTTCTCCCCCCCTCGTTAACTGTCTATGGTTCTCATCTCACCATATCCACGGATTTAAGTTATTATTGTTATAACCTAGCTAGCTACATCCATGTGTCACACACCCGCGTCTGCGCACACTCCACAGTCACGTCATAGACATAAATAGTAACTGTACTGTCGTATTACATCCCAGTCACACAGTTCTCTTAATTATTAGCTAATACATCCATGAGTCACACCGAGTAAATTGTAAAGTCACACGCACAAAAACTGTAACAATAATCGGGTGGCATAGCAGGCTATCTGTTCAAGCCATAGGTGGCACCCAAATTAATGACCTCTCCTGACAAGAGTTTTGCAATAGTAAGAAATTGTATACATTAATTCATGGAAATAACAAAATTCACATTCATTCAACGGAGCTAATATTTGTAGTTGCCTTACAAAAAGACACACACACACACATTTTATTTTTCTCATCGGATCTGCATCGATCTCAGATATGGCACTTCTAAAATCAAATTGACAGAAATCCGTCTAGCAACTGAGAACTTTAATCACCCAGAATTGTCATTACAAACCCCAGACTTCTCACCAAGGTACGCCAGGCCAGCACCAAGTAACCCGTTGCTGGGTATAGGGCACGCCCATCAATGCAGTGTCCAATTAGGTAGTAGTCTGTAGACTCTGGGTTTTATATCTGTTGTTGGTCAAAGAAAAGTTGGACACAGAGCACACCAAGTGATCAAATACAGTATTACCGGGAAGGCAGATGAATAACTGCTTTTTATTCTGGATGTCCATTTCTTACCGATATTATAGAATTGGATCCTCCTGAGCCATAGGAAAAATCCTCTACCTTGGAGACATCCTAGGTCTGGGCATGGTCCCACTGTACCAAGGGGGAGATGAGAGGGGTACCAACAGGCACAGGATACTTCACCACTGGGCAGAGGCTGTTACCATCCACGTTGATGCTAAAGAGGTGCATAAAAAAGATTTCTAAAGCCTTGTTTTCAAGAAAAGACACACATTTTGTTTGTGTGCAAGGAAGGATTGATGTTGTTATGGAAAGATAAAACAGGAAATATCGAACCATTCATCTGTGCCATACAGGAAGAAAATACAAACATTGATGGTATGTTGAAAGTGTGTCATCATTTCTTAAACAGAGCACCACAGGATGAAGAGAGAAATAGCAACTATGTTGTATGGTCGTATGATGATGCCTCACATTTCTTTATCAAATCATTAAGAGATGTAACTGAACCTCAATTACAGATACAGGAGGGAACTGAAGTTTTCCTGGGTGAAAAGTCAATTCTGGCTAAAGTACCTTCAAAACTATGGGCGCAGCATGCAAACCACGTTGGATTATTGGATATGGAACCATATCAAGCCAATATTAAGTATGCGTTATATCCAGTTTTTGTGAAAAAGTATCCTCTCTCTCGGGAAAAGGAATTGGGAATTAAGCCAGTTATTGAGAGTTTATTGCAGCAAGGTGTAATTGTACCATGTCAATCACAAAACAATACACCTATTAATCTCATAGTGAAACCAGGAACGAAGAAATATAGATCTACTCAAGATTAATGATGCTGTTTTTCCCCTCGCTCCTGTGGTACCTGATGTAAATGCTGTACTAGTTGAAATTCCATCAGAATCTCGTTTTTACACAGTGGAGATTTGTGCTCAGCGTATTGTTCAATACCAGTACATGAAAACACACAGGATCTTTTTGCCTTCACATATTGTAACCGGCAATATAAGTTCACGCGTTTAACAATGGGCTTCGTAGATTCACCAACAGTCTATGCCGCAACTGTTCAGAAGCACCTTTCTAAATTAATTGTGCCAAACAATTCAGTAATACGACAGTACATTGATGACATTTTACTGGCCTCAGTCACAAAAGAACAATGTGTGACAGATTCACTTGCTTTGTTACTTGCTACGTATCAGGCTGAAAGGGGGACACCGAGCGTCACTTGCAAAACTGCAATTTTGCCAACAGGCTGTGAACTACCTGGGCTATGTGTTGCGTGATGGATGCAGATGCTTGTCACCAAATAGGGTCAAGATCATAAAGGACATGAAAAAGCCTACGACACAGAAGGAAATGCTGTCTTTTTTGGGACTTGTTAACTATTGTCGGCCATGGCTCCCGGACTATGCAAAGTGGGATGCTATACTAAGGACAGCTACACTGAAGGACAAACCTGTCAGCATCCAGTGGACAGAGGACATGAAACACGCATTCAGACGTGAAGTTTTTGTTGTGTTCTGCGCCGGCATTGGGCTTACCATGTTATAAACTGACCTTTCATTTGTACGTGGCAGAGGATGGAAATGTCGCAACGGCTGTTTTGGCTCAGAAACATGGGGATAAATTGAGACCCGTTGGGTATTACTCTAAAACCTTGCCATTGATTGTTAAAGGTATGGTGGCGTGCTTAAGAGCAGTTGCTGCAGTGGCAATGATGGTAGAAAAGGCCCAAGTGATAGTGTTAGGGTATCCAATGATTTTGCATACAACGCATGCAGTGAATATTATTCTAACTAATATTACAACACAACACATGACGAGTCAAAGATGTTCAAATTATGAACATATTCTTACAGGTACACAGAATCTGACAATTTCCACAATAGCTCACACTATTCCGGCAGTGCATTTAAGAGCTTTGTGGTATGGGGAAAATGATGAGGAGCAGGTTGAACATGATTGTATGGAATTAATTAATTCCACGTCTAGTATTAGAGCAGACCTGCAACAAACACCATTAGAACAGAATGATATGATTCTTTACTGTGATGGCTCATCAATACGACCACAAGACAACACTATTTTGTCAGCTTACGCAGTTGTCAACGATAATGGTAAAGGTCTTGAAGCTTTTAGATTACCCGTACTGTCAGCCCAAGCGGCAGAGTTAATAGCTTTAATGCGAGCATGTGTATTGGGGGAAAACAAGAAAGTTACAATATACACCGACAGTAAATATGCATTCTCAGCCGCGCATGATTTTAGTAAAATATGGGAAAACAGAGGCTTTGTGACTACAGGAGGCAAACCAATACAACATGCAGAGTTAATAAAAGAATTGTTAGCAGCCATGATGCTACCCTTAGAGATAGCGATTGTTAAATGTCAGGGTCATGCTTAGAATGAATCACGAGTTGCCAGTGGTAATAATCTTGCAGACGAGTGCGCAAAGAAAGCTGTGATGGATTCTGTATTTCCACCTTGGCTGAAAGAGACCAGTACATACACACAAGTCATATATCCACCCTTCACTAAACAAGATTTAGTGGAATTTCAGAAACAAGCATTGGAAGCTGAAATCAAGGGATGGAAACAGAAAGGATGTACTCAAGATGAGGAAGGTTTATGGAAATCTGAGGATGGTAGAATTGCATTACCAAAAGTTTCATTTGATGCGGTATTGAAATTTGTTCATGGAGTCACTCACATAGGCACCGAGGGAGTTATTAAGTATATTTCTAAAGTTTTCTTTGCAACAGGGTTAGAAAACTATGCGAGGGAGTTTGTACGGAGATGTCTTATATGTGCCAGATGTAATCCAGATTTCAGGGCTCCAAAACATGAACATTTAGTCCCACCTAAAGGACCATTTCAATATCTGCAAATTGATTACACACATATGAAAAAAGCAAAGGATTTTCATATCTTTTAGTCATTGTGGGCAGATTTTCTAAATGGCCTTAAGCATTTCCAACAAGGAAAGAAAATGCACAAACCATTGTTAAATGTTTAATGGAACACATTATTCCAAGGTTTGGGTTGCCATGTCAAATTGATTCAGACAATGGACCGGCGTTTACAGCAAGAATCACAAAATTGTTATCTGCGGCGTTGGGGATCAAATGGGCGTTTCATATCCCATACCATCCGCAGAGTTCGGGACAGGTTGAGCGTACGAATAGGACAATCAAGGATAAATTGACCAAATTGCATATGTCAAAAACAATTAATTGGATTGAAGCATTACCATCTGTTTTAATGTCAATCAGAGCAATGCCAAATAAAACAACCGGTCTTTCGCCTCATGAAATTTTAATGGCCAGACCATTTGCATTAGGTGTGTTGATAGATAAGGAGCCCGTGGTAAGTTTGACAGAATTACAAGAAAGTCAACAAGAATACATCAAGAACTTATACAATTTTGTTTCTGAGTTTTCAAAACAGGTGATTGACAGACTTCCGGAGCCAGGTGGGGACGCAACCCACCCATTCCAGCCAGGAGACTACGTCCTGGTCAGGAGTCTTAAGCCAACGGCAGGAGAGCCGCGATATGGACCGCCGACGCAGGTGCTACTGGTGACGAGGACGGCTGTTCTAGGGTCTAGGGTCTAGGGTCAACCACAATGGATCCATGCAAGCAGAGTCAGGAGAGCGCCAGGGATACCAACGGAGGCGGAATCAACGGATCCGGAGGCATCGACGGAGACATCGACGGAAACAGAACCAACGGAGCCAGAGACTGGGAATATGATCTCAGAGACAGCGTCTAAGTAGGAAAAATTGTGCAGAGAAATCTAACTCTAATTAACTATGCAATTTTGATTGTTGTGGTGATTGGAGGAGGACTCTCTTGGCTGACAATACAGACTATGACAGATGTCAGTCAGGGGCAGGAACTGGAGATGACGGAAACAACATCACCACGGCCCACACCCAAAGACAAAGAGGGTGGGATGAGATGACAAGAGGTTCAAACATGAGCTATGTGTGATGTTATGAATATTACTAACGTTACCATTAAGTTTTCAGAGCAAGAGCATGAAACAGGGAAAGAGAACCAAAGGATCGAATGAGACGTAATTCATAACGTAATGCACGAAGTGTGGATTCAGAAAAATTTCAAAACACACCCAAGACGGCCAACGAAATGCAATGCATGTTGCTTCCTTTGAGAACGAATGCGACGAGGGCATTTTACTAGTTAGTGTTAGTAGAATCACTCCCAACACCAGAGTTTTGTAATGAATTGTGGAAACAGTTTCTTCCAAACTTTTTTGTACAGTATGACAAGACAGTCTTAGAAAAGTTGCAGCCACAATCATTATGGGAATCAGGAAAGAGAGGAATACCATTAACATGTATAAAGTCAGTAGGGGGGTTACAGAAACTACATCTACAATTACATGTCCCAGAGAAGCACACACAGACGGAGATGTTTTCATCCCAGCCACGAACCATGTTAGATGGGTCTGTTGGGATACGGTGCGCACACACTTACTACCTCATTGGAAGGGAAGGTGTGCGCCATATTGGAGTGCAGAAGAAGACAAAAGTGATTTAGGTCTCACACAAATCGAGGTAAAATATGATTCAGGACTATCAAAAGCAGAATATCTTGAAGGGAAACTAGATACTGAGAGCAGTGCTTGAAGTAGGAAAAAAAGGTGCCGGTACTCTCTTGCATTGGCAGATCATTATGACATTTGAGATTTCTATAGTGAAAAACAAAACTTGGAGATATTGCTGGTACAACAACAATTCATTGTCATTTATTAACAATATAAATGTATGGATTTATTTAAACAAGTTTACATAACTTTAGTGCATTAGCTATTAAAAAAAATCATTTTAAACCTACATCCCCGTAAGCACACATATATCGCGGCGACATATTGGCGATGTAATCAAAATACATCAGGGATACGTAGTATTTTGGTAGTTTGCTCACTGGCACGACGTCCCTGCGACGTCGCTGCACTACGTTTCAGCGACATAAAGCCGCTCTCTCCGCGACATATACATACAACCCCAAATCAGAAAAAGTTGGGACAGTATGAAAAACACAAATAAAAAAAGATAGTGATTTCTAAATGTACTTTGACTTGTATTTCATTGCAGACAATGTGAACACAAAATATTTCATGTTTTGTCTGGTCAACTTAATTTCATTTGTAAATATACATCCTTTCCTGTCATTCAGACCTGCAACACATTCCAAAAATGGTTGGGACAGGAGCAATTTAGGGCTAGTAATCAAGTAAATTGGTTAAATAATGATGTGATTTGAAACAGGTGATGTCAACAGGTGATTGTAATTATGATTTTGTACAAAAGCAGCATCCAAGAAAGGTCTAGTCCTTTAGGAGCAAAGATGGGCCAAGGATTGCCAGTTTGCTAACAAATATGTGAGAAAATTATTTAAATGTTTAAAAACAATGTTCCTCAAAGAAAGATAGGAAGACATTTGCTTATTTCACCTTCAACAGTGCCTAACATAATTAAAAGATTCAAGGACACTGCGTAAAGGACAGTGCGTAAAGGACAAGGGCACAAGCCTAAACTGAACAACCGTGATCTACGAGCCCTCAGGCGGCACTGCATCAAGAATCGTCATTCATCTATAAGCGATATCACCACATGGGCTCAGGACTACTTTGGCAAACCTTTGTCAAGTACCACAATACGTAGTTACAGCCACAAATGCCAGTTAAAACTGTACTGTGCCAAAAGGAAGCCCTATGTTAACAGTGTCCAGAAGCGCCGTCGACTTCTCTGGGCTCGGAGGCATCTGGAATGGACCATCACACAGTGGAAACATGTACTGTGGTCAGATGAATCAGTATTTCAGGTATTTTTTGGGAGAAATGGACGCCGTGTGCTCCGGACCAAAGCAGAAAAGGATCATCCAGACTGTTACCAGCAACAAGTTCAAAAGCCAGGGTCTGTCATGGTATGGGGTTGTGTCAGTGCCCTTGGCAAAGGTAACTTGCACTTCTGTGATGGCACCATTAATGCTGAAAAGTACATAGAGATTTTGGAGCACAATATGCTGCCTCCAAGAAGACAAGACTTTTCCAGGGACGTCCATGCATATTTCAACATGATAATGCAAAACCACATTCTGCACACATTACAAAGTCCTGGCTGCGGAGGAAGAGGATACGGGTACTTGACTGGCCTGCCTGCAGTCCCGACCTGTCTCCAATAGAGAATGTGTGGCGCATTTTGAAGCGCAAAATGCGACAACGAAGACCCCGTACTGTTGCCCACCTTAAGACTTGTTTGCAGCAAGAATGGGACAAAATTACACCTGAAACACTTCATCACTTCTGTCTTCAGTCCCTAAACGTCTTTTAAGTGTTGTGAAAAGGAATGGCAACATTACAAAGTGGTAAATGCTTTACTGTTCCAACTCTTTTTGAAATGTGTTGCAAAAACCAAAATAGGAATTTTGTTTTTTTGAAAAAGAAAACAATAAAAATCATGAGGAACACATTGAATTATGTGCTGTTGTATTGTCTGCAATTAAATACAAGTCAAAGTACATTTAGAAATCACTACTTTCACTTTTTATTTGTTTTCCATACTGTCCCAACTTTTTCTGATTTTGGGTTGTATATACATCGTTCTAACGTATGCCATACGTCGTAGAGATGTAGGCTTATATACATCGTTCTAACGTATGCCATACGTCGTAGAGATGTAGGCTTATATACATCGTTCTAACGTATGCCATACGTCGCGGAGATGCAGGCTTATATACATCGTTCTAACGTATGCCATACGTCGTAGAGATGCAGGCAATATACATCGTTCTAACGTATGCCATACATCGTAGAGATGCAGGCTTATATACATCGTTTCAACGTATTTCTTACAGATGCGGTCTGTAAGAGATGTGCCGATCAATTGATCCTACATTAATCCATTTAACAAAAACACAGCCGTGAATTATTATTTCACCTTTTTTGACTACACACTCGTGAGCTGTGTATTACTGCTTCACAACAGCAGTGTGTACATGTTGGAGAACAAAAACTAATTGTCACACTAATGCTACTGAACAAATTAAAGTACTGCTCATCATATTGTCCACTGTCTATCATAATGTCAATTATTTCAGTAATAATAAAAAGGCGGTCTCTGCTACAGCCTCCACTCCAGTCTGTTGCCAGTCGGGGAAGTCCTCGATGGCCCTCGGCTTCGGACTCAGGAAAGTAGGATTCCTTGGTGCTGCTGCTGTGGCAAGAACAAATGATTTGGGTTATAGTTCGAAGAAGTAACTTTTAATTCATGGAAGTTTTTTTTATTTTATTTTTTGTTTCTTCTCCCTTTGTTTTTAAGAAGTGGTTGAATAATAATTGTAACGTCAGTCTTTTTTTTGAAGATGTGAATAGAAGACCATTTTCATTAAGTAGAATATGGCAAGCCAAATGTTAACATTGTTAAATTATCTGCTAAATTTTCCTCAGAGGCTCCAACAATAAGGCCATTTGATCAGTAGGTGTATTTTGAATACAAAATGTAACCTAAGTACAACTTCCAAAGGGTTAGACCAGTGGTTCTCAACCTTTTTTGTGCCAGCGCCCCCCTATCCATTATCCAGGTCCCTAACGCCCCCCCCAAAAAAAAATATGTAGGTTAATTGCCCCGAATATTAATGATTACGACATTACAACACATGTATTAGTTTCCCAGGTATCAAAAAGCCATGTGAAATTATATATATTTACAGGTTTTTAAAAACAATGCAAACATTTGACATTCAATTTAAATAACAGCAGCCAATCAGAACGACTAGATATGTAACATTCAAACAATAATGAGGTACAGTATTATCAAAAGGCCTGCTGCATGTCCCTGGTGTGAACCTCAGCACCTTTATAAGATGACTTTAATTTGAACGTCCTTTTTTGTTTATGAAGTTACCTTGGGTGTCATGAAAGGCACTTTAAATAAAATGTATTATTATTATTATTATTATTATTACAAACACTAACAGCAGCCAATCAGAAACAGCAATTTAACATTCAAATCTATTTTTCATTCAAATCTAAATCTATAATCGAATTGTTCCAACCGAAAACAAGCCCCCCCCCCCCAAGCAAACACTCCAAGGCCGGACTTTCAAATAAAGAAAATAAAATTAATGTATACCTAATACGCCTATTCTCGTTCAAAATGTTCATTTTCTTACTGAATCAATGCTATTCTTTTTTACATACAGTACATTAGTGTGAGCAAACTCCTCAAAACCATGTAAACTCCATCATGATATCTGGCTCTTTAACTAGAACAAGATCTCAGACTAGGAGGCAGTTCACTGAGTGATGGTTAAAATCTGTGATTGGAAACATGGTTGTAGTATGCAGGAAATGCTTGCAGAAAGAAAGGCTGTAAAAATGTCACAGTCAAAGAGGCTGAAGGGAAAGTTGAGTGGAAAAGTCTTTAATGATGAATGGACTGATAAGCAGGCTACCATTCATACTGTATGCCTCATCTGCAATGAAATGATGCTGTTGCAAAATAATAAAACCAGCATCATCATCAAGAATGAAGAACGCCAAGGTAACGATCGCGTCATTCACGTGCATATTAAGTAGCCACATGTATCTGTTTTGGTCTTATAATACATCCATAGCTTTACCTCCAGCAGAGAGGACGGTTCACTCAGCCAGCAGTTCAGTTTATAAGAATTTATCCAAATTTCTAGATTCCCACCAAGCTAAGCTAAGACTACAACCAACAGCTTTATTTGTTTTAGCTTGTTGGTAAAAACTGGCTATTTGCAGAGTAGAGCTGAGTTTGCCTAAAACAGCGCGGTGGACGAGAGTGGACAGAGCAGATTAAAATATCTCTTTCTACATGTTTATGCCGTCTATACAGGTGAGTGCATTGATAAGTATTGACTTTTTACTCAGGAAGGTTTTTATCATAACATACTTACAGTAACGAGACTAGCGTTCATCTGCCCCCCAGCGGCCGTTGGTAATCCTCTGTAGCGTTCCCAGTCAGGTGGTGCGCGTGTTTTAGATGTGTGTGTGTGTGTGCGTTAACGTTAACGCACACACACATCTCGGTTTAGCTATGTGTGTGTGTGTGTGTGTGTGTGTGTGTGTGTGTGTGTGTGTGTGTGTGTGTGTGTGTGTGTGTGTGTGTGTGTGTGTCGCGCAGGCAAGAATCCCGGCATGTGAATAGAGACGGGGGGCTGGGCTTGTGCTCTACCTGTGAAGCGCGTGTCCGCGCTATTCTCCGACAATCAACATTGACACCGTGGCGTGGCGGAAGAAATTTAACTGTGGCGGTGCGCCACTTGCAAATCAACGTAGGGGAAACACTGGCTAAATGTTTGCCAAACAACGAAGCACAGTCGATATCTCTCACTCGTCACTTTTCTTTCTCTTTCTCCGTGAAATGAAGCTGCCTTCATGTGCAGTAGGAAACGTTGTGTTCTATAAAAGATCTGACTAAAAACTGTTACTGTGAAATATAAAGTCTACCTGTGCTACATTGGGGGGTCAAAGAACACCACAGGACGTTGCGGCGATTGCATTTTTTATTTTTTTATCTGAACGCAGCTTCACGTAGTAGGCCTACAGAGCTCATTTAAGACGGTACTCTGACGTCCCATTTCCATGAAGGCAGCACGGAGCTGCGCCAGACAAAGCTGACAGAAGCCCAGAAGAGTAATAATCCAGCGTCTCGTCCAGCTGCAGTGCTGTAAACTGGCACGTTTTAATGTTGCAGACCACTAGTGGTTTTTAGTAGTTTAAAGTGCAAACATGTATTGTTATTATGAATCTTTGCTTTAAACTAGCTTTCAAACAAACGCCCCCCAACGGCACCTCAACGCCCCCCTTTCCAAAATATTTCTTCCAGCGCCCCCCATCATCTTCTGAACGCCCCCGTTGAGAAACACTGGGTTAGACTATTTACTGTTGATAGATGGATATTGTTAGGTTTTAAAAAGTTAAAACAATTATGAAAACAATGAACATTTTGATTTAGGTGTATTTGAAAACCTTTTCATCTATGACCTGAAGTGACCTGGCAAGACAGAGGTGGGTCATAGGTGAGAGACATCTGACCAATAAGGAGGGATTTCATTTGAGCAACCGCCCTCAAATCTGGAGATAAATTAGAAGTTCTGAAATGATTCAGGAAGCATGCTTTGCAGTCCACTGCTTGCACTGTTTGTGTTGTTATGTTAGGACAGTAAAAATGTGACTCCACCGGGGAAACGGCTGTCCGCTGCTCACAGTGTATTGTATTGTCTTGTTTGTCCAATGTCAGCTGAATTGTAACTGTCGCTTTCATCATAGCGTTAATTAAATATTCTCTTAATCCTCCAATTGCTCCCAGGCCTTTTCTCCTTCCTCAAAAATTCAGAACACGTCCTTTAGTTTTATCAACAATTGGTGACCCCCTGACATGGATTTTGTGAGGATAAAAGGAGAAAAAGAAAATTCAAAGGACTGGACTGGTGCCTGCTGGATTTTCATGCAGGGCGCAGACAACTGAGGAGGTGAGCAGAAGCCTGTTAAATCAAAATCCTCCAACCATCCATCCATCGTCGTCCGCTTATCCGTGGTCGGGTCGCGGGGGGAGCAGCTCCAGCAGGGGACCCCAAACTTCCCTTTCCCGAGCCACATTAACCAGCTCTGACTGGGGGATCCCGAGGCGGTCCCAGGCCAGGTTGGAGATGTAATCCCTCCACCTAGTCCTGGGTCTTCCCCGAGGCCTCATCCCAGCTGGACGTGCCTGGAACACCTCCCTAGGGAGGCGCCCAGGGGGCATCCTTACCAGATGCCCGAACCACCTCAACTGGCTCCTTTCGACGTGAAGGAGCAGCGGCTCTACTCCGAGCTCCTCACGGATGACTGAGCTTCTCACCCTATCTCTAAGGGAGACGCCAGCCACCCTCCTGAGGAAACCCATTTCGGCCGCTTGTACCCTGGATCTCGTTCTTTCGGTCATGACCCAACCTTCATGACCATAGGTGAGGGTAGGAACGAAAACTGACCGGTAGATCGAGAGCTTTGCCTTCCGGCTCAGCTCTCTTTTCGTCACAACGGTGCGATAAAGTGAATGTAATACCGCCCACGCTGCGCCGATTCTCCGACCAATCTCCCGCTCCATTGTCCCCTCACTCGCGAACAAGACCCCAAGGTACTTAAACTCCTTCACTTGGGGTAAGGACTCATTCCCTACCTGGAGAAGGCACTCCATCGGTTTCCTGCTGAGAACCATGGCCTCAGATTTAGAGGTGCTGATCCTCATCCCAGCCGCTTCACACTCGGCTGCAAACCGATCCAGTGAGTGCTGAAGGTCACAGGCCGATGATGCCATCAGGACCACATCATCTGCAAAGAGCAGCGATGAGATCCCGAGCCCACCGAACTGCAACCCCTCCCTACCACGACTACGCCTCGATATCCTGTCCATAAATACTACGAACAGGATTGGTGACAAAGCGCAGCCCTGGCGGAGGCCAACCCTCACCTGGAACGTGTCCGACTTACTGCCGAGAACCCGGACACAACTCTCGCTTTGGTCATACAGAGATTGGATGGCCCTGAGAAGGGACCCCCTCACCCCATACTCCCGCAGCACCTCCCACAAAGTCTCCCGGGGGACCCGGTCATATGCCTTCTCCAGATCCACAAAACACATGTAGACTGGATGGGCATACTCCCAGGCTCCCTCCAGGATCCTTGCTAGAGTAAAGAGCTGATCCGTTGTTCCACGACCAGGACGGAATCCGCATTGTTCCTCTTCAACCTGAGGTTCGACTATCGGCCGAACCCTCCTTTCCAGCACCTTGGAGAAGACTTTACCAGGGAGGCTGAGAAGTGTGATACCCAGAAGGGGTGTGGAAGTGAGAAGTGTGGAACCACCACCCCGGTCTGCCACTCCTTTGGCACTGTCCCAGACTTCCACGCAATGTTGAGTAGGCGTGTCAACCAAGACAGCCCCTCCACACCCAGAGCTTTCAGCATTTCTGGACGGATCTCATCAATCCCTGGGGCTTTGCCACTGTGGAGTTGTTTGACTACCTCAGTGACCTCCACCAGGGAAATTGATGACAATCCCCCGTCATCCTCCAGCTCTGCCTCTAACAAAGAGGGCGCATCAGCTGGATTTAGGAGTTCCTCAAAGTGCTCCTTCCACCGCCCTATTACCTCCTCAGTTGAGCTCAACGACGTCCCATCCTTACTGTACACAGCTTGGATGGTTCCCCGCTTCCCCCTTCTGAGGTGGCGGACGGTTTTCCAGAAGCGCCTTGGTGCCGACCGAAAGTCCTTCTCCATGTCTTCTCCGAACTTCTCCCACACCCGCTGCTTTGCCTCTTTCACGGCAGAGGCTGCAGTCCTTCGGGCCATTCGGTACCTTGCAACTGCCTCCGGAGTCCTCTGGGATAACATATCCCGGAAGGACTCCTTCTTCAGTCGGACAGCTTCCCTGACCACCGGTGTCCACCACGGTGTTCGAGGGTTACCGCCCCTTGAGGCACCTAAGACCCTAAGACCACAGCTCCCTGCCGCAGCTTCAGCAATGGAAACTTTGAACAATGTCCACTCAGGTTCAATGCCCCCAGCCTCCACAGGGATGCACGAAAAGCTCCGCCGGAGGTGTGAGTTGAAGGTCTGTCGGACAGGAGCTTCCTCCAGACGTTCCCAATTTACCCGCACCACCCGTTTGGGCTTACCAGGTCTGTCCAGAGTCTTCCCCCACCCCCTGACCCAACTCACCACCAGATGGTGATCAGTTGACAGCTCCGCCCCTCTCTTCACCCGAGTGTCCAAAACATACGGCCTCAAATCAGATGAAACGATTATAAAATCGATCATTGACCTTCGGCCTAGGGTGCTCTGGTACCAAGTACACTTATGAGCATCCCTATGTTCGAACATGGTGTTTGTTATAGACAATCCATGACTAGCACAGAAGTCCAATAACAGACAACCACTCTGGTTTAGATCAGGGAGGCCGTTCCTCCCAATCACGCCTCTCCATGTGTCTCCGTCATTGCCCACATGTGCGTTGAAGTCCCCCAGCAGAACTATGGAGTCCCCCTCCAGAGCCCCATACAGGACTCCATTCAAGGTCTCCAAGAAGGCCGAATACTCTGAACTCTTGTTTGGTGCATATGCACAAACAACAGTCAGAGTTTTCCCCCCAACAACCCGCAAGCGTAGGGAGGCGACCCTCTCGTCCACCGGGGTAAACTCCAACGTTGCAGCGCTCAGCCGGGGACTTGTGAGTATCCCCACACCCGCCTGGCGCCTCACACCCTGGGCAACTCCGGAGAAGAAAAGAGTCCAACCCCTCTCCAGGAGTACGGTTCCAGAACCGAGACTATGCGTAGAGGTAAGCCCCACCAGATCCAACTGGTAGCGCTCCACCTCACGCACAAGTTCCGGCTCCTTCCCCCACAGCGAGGTGACATTCCATGTCCCCAGAGCCAGCCTCTGCTGCCCGGGTCTGGTCCGTCGAGGCCCCTGACCTTCACCGCCACCCGTGTGGCAGCGCACCCGACCCCAGCGGTTCCTCCCACAGGTGGTGGGCCCATGGGCTGGAGAGATAGGTGCCACGTAGCTTGTTCGGGCTGTGCCCGGCCGGGCTCCGTGGCAAACCCGGCCACCAGACGCTCGCTGACGAGCCCTCCCTCTGGGCCTGGCTCCAGACGGGGGCCCCGGGCTTCCTCCGGGCAGGGTCTCTCTATCCCTTCCTCGTTTTTTCATAGGGTCTTTTGAACCATTCTTCGTCTGGCCCCTCACCTGAGACCACTTTACCCTACCAGGAGCACAAAGCTCCAGACAACACAGCCCTCAGGTTCATAGGGACACCCAAACCTCTCCACCACGATAAGGTGATGGTTCCCGGAGAGGTAAATCAAAATCCTGCATAGGTTATATAAGGAAATGTTTTAGGTGTGAAAATCCAGCAGCATCTCTGGAAGTCTGTAAAACTTAAAATTTTAAGTTGGAAGCGATAAGTCAAAGGCAACCTATGTGATTTGTGTGTGAGTGGTTGTATGATTGTATGTGTAGGGGTAAAGCTTAAAAGCCCGCAAAGAGGGTCCATGGAAAGGGTGCACATTAGAAGTTCGTGAAAAAGACGACCTTGTTAAACCCGTATAAATTGAACAATTTATGAGATCGTGAAAGTCGACCTGGTTAAACCTGCTAAATTGTAAATGTTCATTACAAAAGACGACATTGTTAAACCTGTATAAATCGAAAGATTTATGAGTTCGTGAAAAAGCCGACCTGGTTAAACATGTTTAAATTGTAAATGTTAAAATGTTCGGAAAAGGCGACCTGGTTAGTATCCTGTAAAAATTTGAAGTAAAAGACTGCGAGACGGCAACAAAGACATAGGTCTTTGTAGGCACGGAGGAAAAACTAAGACTTAAAAAAGCCAGTGAAAGCTGTGAGGGCGGAGGACTTGGTAACGCTGACTTTGCGGCGACGGCGGGAGTAAAGCGCCAATGGAGTACCCCTCAGTTTTTTCCTCCTGACCATAGTACGAGAAATAGAGCGGTCAATTTATAGGTATAGTCGAATTGTGTGAGAATATACACGTAATAGTCGGATTGTGTGAAATACACTTAGGAACTGTACAGAGGCCTACTGAAAATACATTTTAATTGTTGTGTTGAAGATTTGAGTCTGGCAGCGATTTGTGTTGAATTTGACCCTGCGGGAGGCAGCTCTGCAGTGTGGTTGGGTAATTGTGAGCTTGCAGCTCGGCAGAGAGAATAGTAACTGTAAAATAATTCAGCATTGTTGCTCAAATAACTATTATTTTGTTGAATTGGGAGTTGCGGTTGGGTTTAGCAGTGTTGTTCGTGGTCATGTTGAAATTGGGAGCGCAGTGAGGTTATAATTCATTGTAAATAGAAGCATTTGTGTTAAGTTTTTTTGCATTGGAATTCCATTTCCGGAGTGGCATAACGAACAGCTCCATCTGGTTGGTAAATCATTAAAGAGATACTTCACCGCTGGAAAGCCTAATATATCTTTAAATTGGGTCACTTACGTAGCAGAAATGTGAAAAAAAAAAATTTAATTGGTGCCTTCTAGGCCGAGAAAAGCCAGAAAATGTGTTTTTGGCTCATATGGATGAAAGACACAAAATCCCAGAATGCACTTCGCTTCGCTGCTTTGAGTCCACTCCCAAGCCACGCCTACCGCTTCACTGACAGACACAGTGAGGCATTCAACTCAACTCAATGTGTTTTGTTATTTCAACCATATACACAAAACAACGTTTCATCGTGGCTCAAGTGGTGTCACACATTTAAAATATATAAAAACTACATTATATAATAACGACATACGAAACAGGCTACATTTAGTGCACACACACATTATAGGCTCCGTAAAGTTCAGCTAACGCATACTAGCATTAGGCTTGGTGGGCTGTAAACACCGAGTAAAAACACAGACGTGAATTAGCGTGGGATGTCGACAGGGCTGGACTGGGACAAAAAATCGGCCCGGGCATTTTGGCCCAGGCGGCCCACACCCACCGTGATTGGTCAGAGACATTCCCTGCAGACAGCCCTCTTAAAATATGCGTCCATTCTATGATATGAGTTGCCTATTGTTCTGCATTCATGTGATAGTTTTGGATCCTTCAAGAGGTCTCAAGACTTATCTGTTGATCTTACACTTAAATAATTAATTCATTCTTCGAGTTATGATTTGTATATTTATGGTATTTTTTATTATTATTGATATTTGATATTGTATTGCCATTATTGTTATTATTACTATTTTGCTTAATATTGGCTTAGCAACTTTTAAAAACTGTTTACTGTTAATTTTAACCATTGTAAGATTCATATTTTGTCGCTTTGGACAAAAGTGTCTGCTAACTACAATAACCATAACCATAACCCTTCCCAAAAGCTACAATAAAGCTGGGAGTAGTACATGCCCTGGAAAAGAGAAGCAGTGTACTCACTCACTTTTGATTGGCGACCTGGAGGCCATAGGGTAGCCTACACAATGTCCATACTCAAGTCCAAGTAAATGCCAAAGATAAAGTTTAAAGTATAATTTCAAATTATTTAACAACATTTAAGTATACAAGTGTATTGTATACACATTGGTATAATTCATTTAGCTTAAATCTCTGGGCAATATAGAGAGACAGCTGTACACATAGTATACATGAGCCTAGTAGAACAGGCTGTTACATAGTATACATGAGCCTAGTAGAACAGGCTGTATACATAGTATACATGAGCCTAGTAGAACAGGCTGTTACATAGTATACATGAGCCTAGTAGAACAGGCTGTTACATAGTATACATGAGCCTAGTAGAACAGGCTGTATACATAGTATACATGAGCCTAGTAGAACAGGCTGTATACATAGTATACATGAGCCTAGTAGAACAGGTTGTATACATAGTATACATGAGCCTAGTAGAACACGTTGTATACATAGTATACATGAGCCTAGTAGAACAGGCTGTATAGATCACAGACTTCAGCTACCCAACAGGCCAACCCTTAAACAGTTAGGTTACCTGACAGCCACTAGCTTTAATGTTACTGCCAAACTGCTTATTGTCATTATGACGTGAGGCGCGCGCACACACACACACACACACACACACCCTGTTAATTCACGTACTTCTTACCGTCGTCAACTAGGCCTACTCTCTCTTCCATCTGTTCCTCCCTCTCTCTCCCGTGGCCCTGTCATGGTCGCTCTCCTCCTCCTCGGCCTCTTCCCTGTCATCATGATGTTGTTTCTGCTTCTCTGTATAGCCAGCCACCTCTCCTCCTTTCTCTACTTCAGGTAGCCTAATGCTGATGTTGAAGCAGCTACTACAGCCCCAAACATGTCAGACATGTTGGCACATTTTGAGGCATTCGCCTGTAGATACTTAATCTTTTTCTCCCATAATTTCTGTACACATTGCTTGCGTATGGGGTTCCATGGTCGTTTGTCCATTTTAACGTGGATGCTAAACTTCCAGCATATTATAACGTTTACAGCTCGTGTCTCAGGGCCGGGAGTGGGGAAGGGTGTTCCTGGATTTGATTGGGTTAGGTCTAGCTTAGGACTGTAGTTGAGCTGATTCCGGTTTCCAACTTCGCCCCAGGGATGTCAGTTAAAACACCGACGGAGACATTTATCCCTCTTGACGCTTTATTACATAAGGCAACAGTACAAAATGAGCGTGGGTAGCTCTGCTATGGCTGTGTATTTGTGTGTGGTTCTGCAAAGATACAAATAACATTGTGAAGGCTACCATACACAATGCATATGAAGTATACATATAGGCTAGCAAACAACAACACACCCACTATTAATTACACTATTAATGTAACTACTGCAGCATAATACAATACAATAATAATACAATAATGTAGCTAAATACAAACGTGAGCAAGAGCTTCCAACAATCTGCATTATAAATCAACGTGCAAAGTAGCTAACAGGTGATTAACACAAACATCGAAATTACCAGCTAACTTACTTAAATGTACAAGAACTACAGACCAATACAACAACAGGCCCAAATGAACTGACAACGTAAGGTCTGGGACTTACACTTCTCAAAGACGCACACACGCGAGCTCAACTGATTATCCTCTGGACACACACAGTCTCTTTTCTCTTTCTCCCACTTCTCTCTCCGTGTGGCACGTGCGCCCGCTCGCAGTAAGGCGCGTGTCCACGCTACCCCCTGGCATGCAGCCACAATCAGTCCTGACAGACGGACTTTTGTACAATTACCGAATGGGCCGCTGTCAATTATCTATGGGCCGGCGCGGCCCAAAAAAATAAAAAAAATAAAAACAAAGGCCTATAAATTATATCGGCGATTCGGCCCGAAAGTGCGTCGGCCCACCGGGAAAATGCCCGGTATGCCCGATGGCCAGTCCAGCCCTGGATGTCGAACGGTCACCATGTAGCTAGCAGGCCTGGTAGCTGGACAGTCCGGTTCACTGTTGTTCAGCCATGTTTCCCACGAAAGCACAAAACACAGCAGTCTCTGAATTCGCGTTGGGAGCATCGTTGAAATTGGATGTAGTCCAGTTTGTTGTTTAATGAACGGACACTTGCAAGTAGGATTGATGGGACAGGTGGCCGGCTAGCGTTAGCTCGCTCTGGATGTGCCTTTTCCCCGGCTAGCGTTAGCTTCCCACCTAGCCGATGACGAGGATGGGCACGGGGTACGCTGGTCTCCGTGGCAGGCGAAGCTCTCGTAGTGGGCCGATTATTTCGTCTGTAATAACGTTTCCTGCATATTATCCGATCTGTACCGATGTATCGCGGTGGTACATGTGCGGTAGTTTGAATGCACATCATTGTTGTAAAAGTTTGCTGCTGAGAAGTTCTCTTAATACATCCATGAGAGAGAGCCATAGACAGTAAAAGAAGCTCGGATTGTCGGAGGGCTAGCAGTCTTGGTAGCTGGACAGTCCGGTTCACTGTTGAGCAAAAAACAGTCTCTGAACTCGCGTTGGGAGCATCGTTGAAGTTGGATGTAGTCCAGTTTGTTGTTAAATGAACGGACACTTGCAAGCAGGATTGATGGGACAGGTGGCCGGCTAGCGTTAGCTCGCTCTGGATGTGCCTTTTCCCCGGCTAGCGTTAGCTTCCCACCTAGCCGATGACGAGGATGGGCTCGGGGTACGCTGGTCCCCGTGCTGGTCTCCGTGGCAGGCGAAGCTCTCGTAGTGGGCCGATTATTTCGTCTGTAATAACGTTTCCTGCATATTCTCCGATCTGTACTGATGTATCCCGGTGGTACACGTGCTGTAGTTTGAATGCACATCATTGTTGTAAAAGTTTGCTGCTGAGAAGATAGAGCAGAGCCCTGTTTAGCGAGGATTCAAGATGGCTGACATTTCGTTTTTTTCCGGCCGAGATCGGCTCGCTTCGGGCGATGGGCTGGTTTAAAACATGCGGAAGTAGGTCCTACTACTGGTTGTAGTCTTTTGCTCTGGCCAAAAAAATCTTCCGATGACGCAAAAATCGTCATTTTACGTCATCGGAAGATTTTTTCCAGACCCCCCAATGCAGATATCTCCTGTCTCAGGGGGATATGAGGGAGGGACGCATGGTCATTCAGAAATACTACCGGGTTTCTACTGATACAAAGCTGAATGCTAAATCGGTGAAGTATCCCTTTAACAGAGTGTCCACTAAAACCAGCTAGGGGAAAAATACTGTAAACTAGAGAAATGAAATGTCTGAAGAGATTGCGGTGTGAATGCTGTATGATTGAAAGACTGGATGGCTGGCTTGATTTTTGTGGAAAAGGGTGAAGCAGTGAGAATGGTTGAAAATGGAGATGGGTTAAGGGCATGAATGTTTTCGAAGGGTTGGTCACCGACCCTGAACGTATGAGAGATGTGGAACGTTTGAAAGTTTGATTTGAGTTTCTCAGTGAATGCATGAATGAGCAGCTATAGCACTTAAAGAAGTATGAAAACGGGTCAACTCTGAACCTGCAGTCCATCCGTTTCTTAAAGTCACACGCATGAAATTGATAGCCATCAAAGACAAAAGGGGCCATTGTTTGAATTCAGGCGCTCATCGATGTACCGTAAAACTTCAAATAATAGCCGAGTCCCAAATAGACGCCTGTCTCTTTTAAACGCCTGGTGTGACAACAGATTTGGGTAAATAGAGGCCGGGTCTGTTTTGTTTTTTGTTTTGTTTTTCTTCGTGTCGGGTTGTATTTGATCTTTTAAAACCCGTCAGATCGTTTGTTCTATGTTTTGATTTGATTTCACGTGACAGACGCAACCGTTCATAAACGACTCATCGCTATGGCAACATAACAGGTTAACAAACTTTCTTTTAGTCTTCAGTTTTTCTTAATTCTCTCAATAGCACCATGGAGACGAAAAGAAAAAAGTATGAGTTGATATTTAAGCTGACAGTTGTCAAATTTGCCGAACAAAATTCGTGAGAAGCAGCGGCGAGACATGCATAACACACCGTTGCCATGCAAAAGAATAGCGTTGCTATGGACGCAGTTCTGTTCACTCCGGAGGACAGCTATCAATCAATCCGCTGAAAGAAGTCGGATAATTTACCAGCTGTGGCAAAAAGTGGAGAAACGCCGCCGAGCAATTTCTGTCCTCCAATTCAAGCAATGACAGCAGATCTGGTGAGCGTCTATCACTACATATTTATATACGGTCTATGATCGCTACGCAGGGACAACAACGCTAATTAGTTAGCTTACATTGCACGTTTAGGTGTGTCAACATGCAACGGCTGTGCAAAAAGGAAACGAGATGAATGAGGACATGTACACTGTAAAAAAAGTCAGTAAAATATACAGCAAAACACCGTCAAATTCCAACGGTAATGGAGCGTAAAACCAAAAACTTCCTTTTACTGTATTAAATAGATTGAATAACCGTTAATTGTGAGACTGGATAAAACTTTGTTTTTCACTGTAATAAAATGTTGAAATTATAAATATTTTCTGTGAAAACAAATAAATATGCATACATTTTACAATTAAATATTGTAATGTTGAAAATGTCTGAAAACCTTAGATTTTACGGTATTATTTGAGTAAAACTACATCTTTTGGGCTTGTGCACATTGGAATTCACAGTATAAATCTGTAGATTTTTAAGCAAACAAAAACATTCATTTTTACAGAAGCAAGATGTTAAAAAATATTTATTTCAATAATCTTTTTTAATTATTATTTTAAAACAACTTTATGTTGTTTCACGCCATATTATCAGACCACCTTAAGTGGGTCCGCCTTAAATTTTGAGTTTGTGTGATCGCTGTTGATTGGCTGCTGGTAAACTGTGTACAGACGTTTTACGTTCGAATTGCAGAGGAAAAAATGTTTTCTGGTAGCAACATTGTGCAGTATGAGCGAACCATTTCACCCAAAAAAGGGGAAGCAAGGCAAGACGTGGCTGCAGCGGTCTGCAGACATGACTTCTGATCAAACCTCCTCCTAAAGAAACAAAGAGCGACATTACATTGCGGGATGACGTCACCTGAAAATGACGCTGCTGAGCTGTGTGCCGCGCGCTTTTTTTTTTCTTGCAGGAGACTTGTTGGCTTCGCCAACGGTCGCAGTTTTGAACTCGTATTAGCGCCATTTTTAGCTGCTTGGACCACAGCATCTTCGGAATTTGTAGACATCCTGGCAGCTTACAATTAATTCGAGGTGAGGTGAGTACATGCAACTTCAAGTTATCTCTGTTATAAAAACCCACCAGCCCAGCTTTTATAGATCATTTTAGGAGTTCGTTTTTATGAGTGAGGTTGTGAATTTAGTTTGCATTACTGTGGCGAGGGAAGCATTGCTCTTGATTAGCTTCTGTGTTTGGCGTGCTTAATTTGCTAGGGAGGAATTACCCAAGTACATGGAGATATGTTAACCTGTAATTTCTGTGGTAAGGTAGTTCAGTTGTCAAGGGGCTACGTGCTTCATTGTAAACTGCATCGGAATGAGCCACGTTGTTTCTTTCGGTGTATTGAAGCAGACTGCAAGCAGACATACACACGGTATGGCGCGTTTAAGGCTCATTTTTACCGAAGACACTCTGGTTAGTAAAGTAAACAGATTCTAGAAGATATTTTACACATTTCTCTGTTGTCTCTAAATCTTATTTTGTCTTTATTATGATTAAAAAGGTTTGTTTTGTTCCTGCCCTTTTCAGACACTGAATTTGAGCAGAAACCATAAGGATACTCAAAGGACCTGTGACTCTCAGGAAATGGTGAGATTTCAGGTCATAATCTTTTTTTTTTTTTTTTTTTTTTTTTTTCATTAAATTCATTTTCCTTTATCCCTTTACAATATTGCTGTTTTGTTTTTGTAAACAGCATCAAATGAGAGTGATAGGTGAAACAGTTTCAAGACAATGGCAGGAAAAGCATGTTGAAGATTGAATCAAACCTTGGCTGGAAATATTTGGTATGTGTTTTACCGTAAATCAAATTGTTGAAGAACATTCAGCTACACTGCAACACAGGGAAACTTGTTTTGCACTTATTTTCTTGTTACTTTAATTTCTGTCTCATTCTTTTGTCAGTTATAATTATTTATGGTGTATGTCCTTTTTGTTTTCTTTCTGAATGCAGAAGGGATCTAGCCAGTCCTCAATGAAAGCTTCGTTGCCCCCCTGTGAGTCTTCTGGCAGAAATGATGGCGCCTGTATTCTTTGGTTTCCCTAAACATCACACCCTGTTTATACGAGGCTCTTCAATTAAGTCTGCACCCAAAGATTCAATAAGAGGTAAGCAGTGGTATTATTCAAGTTTTGCAAAAGAAAGATGGACAGGAGACACTAATCTTAATCAGCCGAGCTCAGGTTCATGTCCAGGTGAGCAGTTTCATACAATGAAGGAAACGATTGAATGATAGGTCTCATCACCATGCATTCAGTCATTAACTTCAAGTTCTATGATAAATCAATAGGAAACTTAATAAATACAATGTTTTCCAACAAATTATGATTGTGATTAGGGCTGCGTTGTCAATGTACATAAGTTGATTTAAAGGATTAGTTCACTTTAAAAAAAACATTTGCTGATAATTTACTCACCCCATGTCATCCAAGATGTCCATGTCTTTCTTTCTTCAGTTGAAAAGAAATTTAAGGTTTTTGATAAAAACATTCCAGGATTTTCCCCCATATAATGGACTCCAATTGGACCCAAACGGTTCAAGGGCCAAATGACAGTTTCAGTGCAGCTTCAAAGGGCTTTAAACGATACCAGACGATGAATAAGGGTCTTATCTAGCGAAACGATCGCTCATTTAAAAAATAAATAAAAAAGTTTAAGTTTTATAAGCACAAATGCTCGCCTTGCTCTGTTTTGTGATGCGCGTTCGTGACGTCACGTAATACGCAATTACGTTTAAAAGGTCACGCTTGAAAATTTTCTTTTAGGCTTTTTAATATTAAAGCACCCAGGATACGCACACGAAATGGGCATTTTAAACGATAAACTGACACAAATACATTTGGATATGTGTATATGGTCCTCCTTCCGCACATTTGTAAACACGTCAACTTGACCTTTTCAATGTAATTGCGTATTACGTGACGTCACGAACGCGCATCACAGAACAGAGCAAGGCGAGCATTTGTGCTTATAAAACTTCAACTTTTTTATTTATTTTTGAAATGACCGATTGTTTCGCTAGATAAGACCCTTATTCATCGTCTGGTATTTTTAAAGCCCTTTGAAGCTGCACTGAAACTGTCATTTGGCCCTTGAACCGTTTGGGTCCAATTGGAGTCCATTATATGGGGGAAAATCCTGGAATGTTTTTATCAAAAACCTTAATTTCTTTTCAACTGAAGAAAGAAAGACATGGACATCTTGGATGACATGGGGGTGAGTAAATTATCAGCAAAAGTTTTTTTTTTTTTTTTTAAAGTGAACTAATCCTTTAAGAACTGCATACTTTCCAGCTAAGAAATCATTTGTCATTAGATCTGTTTTTGACAGCACGTTTTGTTCATTTCTGTGCATTTTGCTCAAGCACTGATCAAACTTTTGAAACTTTGTCCATTTTTTGCTGCAGAGGGGATCCTGCCAGTCCAAAGTGAACTCCTGATGGACATTGAAGTACTCCTGCAGAGCTTGTATCTTCGACACCATGCGCATTAGAAACTCCATTGAGTGCTTTCCTTCACCAAGGCAGGACCCAGTGACTCATTACTGTTGATCGGTCAGGGGCAGGTCATTTTTTGTTTCATGTTTATTCATTCCTCCATGGATTACCAGCCATATATATGGACACATGCTGTATTCTCAAGATCTATGCTGTTTGGTAGGAATAGAGAAAATGATATGTTTAGTCTGTTTTCAAATGGTATGTCAAAATTTCTCATAGTTTATCAGTAATATTCACTACCTTGGTTATATATGGGCATCTTTAGATTTTTCTATATTTAGCGGTTGCAAATGTAAAATGTACGGTAAACTATTTATGTTCCTCATATTGTACTGTATTTTTAGCGGTAAAATACCGGCAGCTGTGGTTGCCAGGAATTTACCGTAAAATGTATCTGGTCAAAATAAAATGCTGTAATTTGTTATACAATTTCACTGTTTTTTACTGTCAAAGGTTTTAATAAGGTTTAACATATTTCTGTTATTTTTACAGTTATTTACCATAATAGAGTCTATCCTATTACTGTTAAATTAACAACAAATCACTGTATATATTATTATATTACAACGTTTTTTTTACTGTAAATATCCGTAAAAAGCTATGGAAAGTTGCATTTTTTTTACATAAAATTACTGTATAATTGACAAATATATTTGTTTATTTCTACCATGATTTTGGTAAAAAAATACGTTTTCTACTGTAAAATTTAGGGTTACAAAACCAGTATACCGTATTGTCTTTTACAGATTCCACATTTTTTTCACGGTATATTCCTGGCAACCACAGCTGCCGGTATTTTACCGTAAATTTGACAGTTTTTTTTAACAGTGTAGCCATTTCCTCGTCTCACTTCACCGTCAACAGAAATGTTCAGTTTAATATAAATACGAGCAGCCGATAGCCGCTAGCTCACTACAACGCGTCAGCTAATGTCACGTCAATTCCTGCAGTGATTAAAACAGCAGCTGGGTAATTTGACCACCACGGCAGCACATATACGGCTACTACCACAGCCCGTAAGGTGGTGGGGAGTAATAGATGAAGGGTTGCATTAGCTTAACAGATACAGAGTTTACGTTGTTATGGTGATCACCCTGTCGGGGTTGTATTCGCTATAACAACCGCCTCGCTCTACATTATCCCTTACATAATACGAATTAAAAAAAAAAATATATATATATATATATATATATATATATATATATATATATATATATATATATATATATATATATATAATGGTAACCTCCTATTGTCAATTAAAGGCCTGTCTCTTATAGACGCCTGTCTCAAATACAAGCCGGTCCATTTCGGCGATTTGGGTAAATAGAAGCCCGGGCTATTATTTGAAGTTTTACGGTAACTCCCCCACTCTACCAGTAAAGATAACCAAATTGGGGGTGGTGAGAATTTAACAGTATGGGGAGAATCATTTGAACCACTTTAAGACCAAAATGACTTTAAGACTCTTAGGGGTGTCCAATGGATATTTTAGTAAGTGCATATTTGGCATTTTGTGCACCTTGACTAATGATTTTTTTTTTTTTACTTGAAATTATGTTTTTTTCCATCTTCTGCTAATTTTCCATTCTGAGCTTTCTGTTGTCATTTATTCCACTATTTTTTGGTTTGGTTTTTATTATGTTTCATTTCTTTCACTCAAACTTTTGATTTTCTAATAACTATTTGTGTCTACAGACATATCTGAAGAAGTAAAGGTAAAGATGCATATGTTATTGTTACAGAATTACACCAGAATTACACCAGAATTGTCACCAGTGCTTCTGATGATTCTGAGAAATCATAAGGTTGATAGAGTCAAGGCAGTAGCCTTACACTATTTTTAGATTTGTTGATTTTTTTTATTATTTTTCTCCCTAGTTTGTAAATATTTTGTTCAAAAAAAAAAAAAGGGGGGAGACTTGAGGATTTGTAGAGTTTTCTGCACTGGCCATGCAGAATGCTACACAAATCTTCTGCTCAGAGTGTTGAATGGGACAGTGATTGATTTGCTCCAAAAATATAGCAACTTGCTGAACAAGTTTGTCAAAGAAGTTTGGAGTACCAGTAAAAGATTAATAATGCAGCCCATCCTCCCCTTTGACAGACTATACAGTGAGAAAATTGTGATGTTTTTATTTTTTAGTATATGTTTTTGTAATCGGTGATGTGTGTATATTTTCAATGGACTAATGATTTTGGGGTCATTTATTGCGTTTTGGACTGAAGTTTTTGCCACGACTTTGGAAAAAACAGATGACAAGAGGAAACTTTTCTTCCTCCATGAGAAATTAATGGGAGTGCCAACAGATCAAAGACAAACTATCACATTCTTTCTTCCTCCCTGAATGAAAAACACTAATATGACTTTTTGCAATAAGTCAAGTCTGTCAAAGCCATTTTATTCACAGGAGAAAGCAGCCCAGTTACTCCTGTTGGGTCTGATGACTTCAGCTGTTCAAGAGATCCAGAACCAGGTGGACAGGTTAATTCCAGGCGTTGCTGACCACCAGTACTGCAGTAGCCTAAGGGGTGAGGGACGTGCTCACATTGCATGACATGGACAGCCCAGCAGAGCGTCAGGGGGAGCCGGGTTCAGACACCGACGGAAAGCGCCATAGATGCTGACCGGATCACTCCTGCATGATGGATTCCCAACACAACGATGCTGACTGCAGCCGACCAGATCACAACTTCAGATGGCTGCCAACACTACCAACATAAAACAGCAGGACCGAGGCCCTGGAACCACTTACACACCAAAACAAGCTAAGGATGGCTTTCTCCTACAGTGCAAGCAGCACAAGCAGCCAGTCACTGCTCCACTCAGGGGCACTGCTAAGGATGGCTTTCTCCTACAGGTGCTGGAGCAGGCGGCACACCCAGTCTTGATGTTTCCCCAGTTACACCTCTGATGACATGCACAATCAAGTGGCAGACATGCAGGGATGCTCCTGTTTCTATGAGGAATTATGTTTCAGAAACATTTCTGTTTCAGAATAACAGTGTCATACAAGACGAAGTAGTCAGATGAAGTCAGAGAAGGAGATTAATTGCTTGTATTATCAGGATTTATTTCTTACAACCTTGCTGTTTGCTAATGTCTAAAGTTTTTGCTATATTTTTATGTTTATGGAATTTCCTTGTTTTCAGTAACATCTATATTTTTATTCACACCTTTTTAAGGTGTGAAAGGGTGAATTTTTATGTTTTAAAAAGTTAAAACAATTATAAAAACAATGAACATTTTGATTTAGGTGTATTTGATGCCCCCCTTGCAGCTGTTTCTAATCAACCTTTGTCTACCTCACATCATCACAAGTTTCTAAAGAATTGATTAAGGCCAGGTCTGTCATTTAGCATACAGAGAAAGCTCATTTGTCTTCACAGGAAAAGAGCCTTATGGGGCCACACCCTGCAGAGCCAGACTGATGAGAACAAAAGAAATGTGTAAGGCGTAGGAATAGTTGAGTTTTACATATCAAAACCTTTTCATCTGACCTGAAGTGACCTGGCAAGACAGAGGTGGGTCATAGGTGGGAGACATCTGACCAATAAGGAGGGATTTCATTTGAGCAACCGCCCTCAAATCTGGAGATAAATTAGAAGTTCTGAAATGATTCAGGAAGCATGCTTTGCAGTCCACTGCTTGCAGTTTTTGTGTTGTTGTTGTTGTTATGTTAGGACAGTAAAAATGTGACTCCACCGGGGAAACATCTTTGCTGTCCGCTGCTCGCGATGTATTGTATTGTCTTGTTTGTCCAATGTCAGCTGAATTGTAACTGTTGCCTTTGTCATGTCGCTTTCATCATAGTGTTAATTAAATATTCTTTTAATCCTCCAAATTGCTCCCAGGCCTTTTCTCCTTCCTCAAAAATTCAGAACACGTCCTTTAGTTTTCTCAACAATATGATTTAATAATAGTTTATTACCTACCCATTTTGAAGTCTGTGTAGGTCTCCTTCTTTGGCTTTCTCTTTTCTGGAATCATTACTGCCTCTTCCTCTGAGCAGGCCAATTCAGCAGTGTTAGTCAAATCATAGTTTTCAAACTATCTGAAAAGATTAATATACAGAGGTAATTAATAATTCAAGTAAAATGTAATAGTCTAGATAGAGATAGAGAAAGTCTAAGAACCCTTGAACACACAGGGGGTTGAAAAATAGAGCAACAAATAAGAATCATGAGTGGAACTGCACCTGCCCCAAATACTAGATAGATTTGCATTACAGGGGTGTAATTTGCATCATGCAAAAAAAATAATATGACAATAACATACCTGACTCTCTTCACTTGTTGATCAGGCTTATACACACAAGTATTCTTGTGGTATGATGTCCTTCATCTCTGCATTGCCTTCTCTCACAACTCCTGCCCACGTTTTCTGATCTGCCACTATACATCACACCAACATAAAAAACAGACACACAATGTACACACAAGTACTTTTAGTATTGGAAACTACTGTTTTGCAATGAACACGGTGTATTCCAGACATTTTGTAGAAGATGGTGATATTCTTAGCAAAGGCCACCTTTTTAATGAGGGATAACTAGTGAAACAAACACGCAAGCAAACAAAAAAACAACTAACAGTTTACCAAAGTCCTTGCTATAAACATGAAACGGAAAGGTACCAATAAAATGACTTGTGATATTGATAATTGTATCGATTTCAAAGTCAAATGTGATTAAATATGTCCATCGAACGTGTTTAGTCCCTGTTAAAGCCAATAATAAACCACTAATGTCAGCTTTATGTAACGTTAGTTAGGCTTATGGTCAATTTAGCTTCAACAAAAAGTAAACAAAGTTAAGTGACTGGACAGTAACTATATTAAGCTAACGCTAGCTTGCCAGGTACATTGTTTTTATTTAGCTAAGTAATCAATGTTAGTGATATATCAGTAAGAAAATTATGGTAACAGGTGACAATGCTCTTCGGGGTGTTTTGAAGGCTAATGTTAGCCCACGAAAACGGGCACCATCTAATAGCTGATGTTTTATGACCGTTGACACTCCGAACCCCGTTTTCAAAATCAATTGTTAACCAGATTTAATACCGAAATACAGAAACGAACCACAGTCTTACTGTCCTAAAACTTATTTTACATAGTGTCATTTTGGTATTAAGCAGGGTAAAAATAAAACCTTATAATCACAATGTAATAATTACGAACGTTAGCCTGCCATTAGACGGCCCCTGAACCTCTTCACCTTTTTTGAATATGCTTTAACGTTAGTTGACAGATTAGCTAACGCTATATAGCTAGCTACATGCCGAATTAGTTAGCCTGATCTAACATTACTTTAAACCATGACATACTTTACTAACTCATATTGTTATTTGTCAGATGAACACCAATAATTAAAATAAATAAATAAATACAATTTAACAATAATTTGGTGCTCAAACAGATGCAAAACAAACAGTCACTCTCAGTGAGTGTGAGAGAGAGAGAGAGAGAGAGAGAGAGAGAGAGAGAGAGAGAAAACGGAACTAGGGACACACACACACACACACCAGAGACAGGGGGAAAAGGGTTTATGCCAGACAGCTTCAGTCCCCTCTCTGTCTGGGCAGCAAGTGACGGGATGCTCCTACATGTTTTGCAGCCCGGTTTGTTATCATTAAAAACGAGCCAGCTGTTCGTGGAGCAAAAATACATCATTTGGTCCTTTGACCAACAGTCAGACCAACCGTGTGTTTCGTTACTCACGTTATTGTTGACGTCGGTGTCATTGACTAAGGTAACGTTAAGGTTGGTAGCGGCAGACTCCTCATTAACGCCAGCTGTTCCGCTCACATCAACGCTGACGTTAGCTTGAACGTTAGCTTGAAGCTCATGAATCGTACTACCTCCTGATGTTTCTGGTTGGACTTGGACCTCTGTTGACGTGTCTGGCTCTGGCATACGCGTTCTTTTAGTACCTTTCTGAAGACAGGCGGCTAACATAACGACTTACAAACTCGACACTTATTTTTAGTTTCTAGGTTTTCAGCAGTGAAAAATCTGTTCGGTCAGGCTGACAGCTTTTTCAAACTAGTGTCCGTGGAGAAGCTAACTTCTGATAGGGTGGGCCAACTGCTTGCCTTTACGTGATTCGTCAAGATCTAAAATGTAAACATGTAATGCCCTCTGGGTAGTGTAGTTTATGTAACGTTAGGGTCAGTCTCTCTGACACTGACGCTTTCTCTGTCAGTGGTAGAGTACCGGCTGCAGGCGAGAAGTAGCGGTACGCAACAAAAAGTGCAGGTACGCTTAAGAGTAAAATGTAGAAGTGCCGGTACTGCGTGCCAGTGCGTACCGGCCCACTTCGAGCACTGACTCCGCCATGTAGGCCTACATGTCACTCAAAGTTAATGGCAGCTCCTCCACTTCTACCTGCTCCTCCTGTGATGAAGTAAAATACCTTAAGTTAAGACTACTCTGTAACATAAGATGCCATTGCCATGCCATTTCCATACATGAGTAACATCACCAACATGGTATTTATTATAAATTCAAGACTCTTTTCCTCAGTTTTTACCTTAACTTTGTGAGGTCGAGGAATCCTATCAATAGTTGGTAGGGTGCCTGCCAACAGCTGTTTTGCCTCCTCTGTCCAGAAAGCAAAGCACTGACCAAAGTGCTGCCCATGCCTTTTCAAAACGTCAGAGTATGATACTTTTAATTAAGTATAATAAAGGCAGACCAATGTTTAACTGTTTGAAATGTGCCCTACCTTGCAATAGAGAATGTCTCCACAATCTGGAGACACCACCACTTGCGAATGGATGGTATATCACTCTGTAATACACGTCATATTGGAGACTTGCACTGTTTTTGATTTGTTTGTTTAACATTATTGCTTACATACATTCTATGAATTACAACTTACATCCATAAGTTGAACTTGGTCCCAGTACAGATGCAGAGGGCATACTGTTACAGAGAAAAGATAAATGATTACAGAAGTGTAGGACAAACAGGTAAAATTGTGTGGAAATTATATAAATTTACCATAAGCATGAAGATCCCGCAGCTCTTTCCATCTGATTGTAATGGAAATGGCTGGAAAGTAATTCACAGTTGGTTAGATATGGTGTTGCTAACCATTGCAGTATACTGTGTCCGCTGTGCAAAATGAAATACCAAAATATTACATAGTAAGTAAAGTTACATAAAAGTCTTTGCACGTCTTCTCCACCCATGGTCCATTAGCCACTGCTCCTGCAAGTTGTCTGAAAAAAAAACATGCAAGCTGTTAAAATTAGAAAAATGAATCTATAGAACAATGTCTTTGGTCAAACCTGAAGCCATAGAACAAAGCTTTTCCTCAAACCTGAAGCCATAGAACAAGGCTTTTGCTCAAACCTGAAGCCATAGAACAAGGGTTTTGCTCAAACCTGAAGCCATAGAACACGGCTTTTACTCAAACTGAAGTCATAGAACAAGGCTTTTGCTTCAACATGTTTATAGTCCTTTTAACTGTTGTGGACTTTTGATCTGTATTTCTTAAGGCTTTTAAACAGCAATATCATGGATAATAATTTGGGTGTGAGGTATGACAATGTTTAAGATTTCTTAAATTTAATTCTATGGGAGTAGGTGTAGTCATTGTTAGGATTACATGTGCTGCTGTGTGTCAGCCTTAGGCAATCACAGGTCAAGCTGTAGAGCAGCATCCATCAGCTCTGTACTTCAAACCTAAATATGGTCCCGTAAGCCTCATCACCAAAACCATTACCCTGGATTTCCACAGGATGCGTAACTGCTGCGGAACGGCTCCGGAACGTCGGCGGAGTCAATCGGTTTCCATTCTAGTCAATGTGTGTATTTCCACCAGCTGCATAACGGCTGCGTTCCGACTCCGGCACAGCTCAGGCCGTCCGCAGCCCTGCGGATCAGATACGCAGAGCTTCTATTTTTGCCGGACGCCGGAGAGCTCCGCAGCATTTCAGCACACGGCAGAAAGTGCGGGACAGGAAGTCGAGCACAGAAACAAAATAAAACATCCGGTTAACTTTCAAAATAAAATACACCGTGCTCACGAAGGATCATATTTCTCTTCACTACACCTTGAAAACACAGCACGGAGTTGTTTCCTCTCTACTCCTCGGAATAGAAACAAACTGTTGGTGGTTTTGTGGTTCTATTCTGCGTGAATTCGCAAGATCTAGTGGGTCCTCGTGACTACAGCTGTCAGTCCTGGCCGCAGCCATTCCGCAACAACTCCGGATCCGGTGGGTATTGACGGACGGCGGACCACGGAGACGTTCCGCAGCGGAGACGTTCCGCAGCAGTTCCGCAGCCTGTGGAAATCCAGGGTTAGGGTTCATGGAGTCGAGAAAGATGGCTTCCTTCTTGGCTAGCATGTAGTGGTCCGCTGCCAAGGCCGCTTTAATGCACGGGCTTACCTGGGCTGAAGCCCAGGGGCCTCCCAAGTTCAGGGGCCTCCCATATTCACGTTAATGATGAGCTGAAAAGGTCATATTGTTTTCTAACTTGTCAGGTTTTCTGTCAATCACTCTAATCGCAGGTTACATGGCTGCTGATTGATCCAAATTAGGAGTGACCCACGTGGCCCCATCGCCTATGGCCCGTGAGCTTACCTATCAGAATGTCTATAGTTAGTTTTGGGGTGTGTCCCTCTATGACTGAGTGATGTCTTCTGTACTGGTTTGCGCTTGAGAGCAACAGCGGGATATTTTTAACAATTTTTCACCGTCTTATTCATCATTAAAGTCACTTGACAATGTTGACAATGTTTTACGCGAGAAATGAACTGTTTAGATTTTGAATATAGGCAGTCTTCTGAAAATCGTTGCCAAATTGACAATTTGCTTCAAAGTTTTCGGAGTTGATAAGCTCCATAAGTGACGGACAGCAAGCTGGTGGTGGCCCCATGGATGGATTAAGAGAACGGTGGCCCGGATCGTTTACTCGCTGGTCGGCCTGTGATCCTGGGACGTCTCGCTGTAAGTTGCCGGTCTGTCAGACCGATCTCGTAAATAAGAGGCTGTTATTTCGCCGTTGACGGATGTTTGTTTAAATATCACAACACTCGTCCATCATAAGATTAACGGGAACGTGTGGTTAACTGTCTTTTTACCGTTAAACTCCACAAGACACGGCCACAGACAGACAGACAGACAGACAGACCTTCGGGAGACTTTAAATTATGACATAGGCTACATTACATTTAGTATATAGCCTAGTTCATATGGCGTATTTCTTTTCTGATTTTAATGCAATAAAGACCGTTGCCGTGCTTGCATCACTCCCCTTACCCCTCCTAGGCCAGTGGGAATGCAAATGGAAAAAAATGATTTTGGGGGAGAGTAGTTCTTAGAATTGCTTAGAAGTGTACTTTTTCTCTAAAAAGTACAAGTAGGCTATTACCCGGTAGAAAACCCTTGGCTTCCTCAGTCATTGTATATTTTATCCTCATGCCCTCCCGGCTGCTGCTTGCTGACGTTATTTCAGACTCTGGCTCTACACCGCTCGGCGGTGGACGAGGAAACATCAACTGTAACATCTACAGATAAAATCTTGCTAAATTTAGCCGCATTACTATTACGGAAGAAAAACTCTTGTATCCTTTTCTGTGACATACTCTTCTCTACAACTAACGTTCAGTCAACTAGTCTCAGGCCCCATCTAGACGAAGACGTTAGGATGAAAACGCATCCGTCTTCCCTGGATTCGGTTCAAGAAAATTCATGTCCACATGAATTCATATGTAAATGACTCAACACGGTACTTCATATGCCAGGCCTGTAGGCGGCGCTGTTACTGCTACATAAATTAACGGAACGAAGAAGAAGAGCAGCCTTCAGTCACTTCCTTTCATAACATACCATAGTTCTCTACAGCCATGGACTAGACTTTAATAACTTTCACCAATGCTCATTATATAAAGGCCACCGCTAGAAAACATTACATTGTACAATGTGCTGTTGGATTGCTTTCTATTTTGCAATTCTGTCCGCTATCGGACATGATTGCAGCACGCTAGCTAGCAGAGCTAACGTTAGCGCGCTAGCTAGCGCGAAATCATACTTTCACACATTTTGGTTTTATCATCACCATAAGTTGCTGTGTGTGGTTGTTACATAAAGTATGTTGTGTTTATGCTCAAGTGGACTTGAGTGATATGTTAATAACAATATTATGGTGATGTCTGGCTCAAAGAGGGAAAACTCACTGTTGTATGCCTCGAAAGAAACTAATGCATTTTGCTTATGCTGATTCAGCATTCCCAACTATTGTTATTCTGTTCTTTATATCTTCTTCTTCTTCTTCTTATTCCGTACGTTTTTTGGCTCTCCGTAACTTCTGCATACTTTCAGCTATTTAAACCATTCAACTTTTAAAATCTTCAGCTCTTTCAGCAGACGATGGGACTTCTTCAACTTTTTTTCTACTATTTATACTTTTTTAAATATTAAGCTTTTAAGCATTTTATTTTAACATTAAAGTCAATGAGAGCAAGCTTCAAATCCTTCAAATCTTCTTCCGCTCCCAAAAGTTTCAACTCCTTCATACTTTCACCTCTGTGAGAATCATCTTAAAACTTTCTCTATGAATTGCTCTCACACCCACAATTTTAACTTCACATGCACAATTTATACATCAAAACGTATGTATTTTTGTCTAGTTTCAGCCAATGTGCTCAGTTGTGCCATACGACTTATACCTTTGGCTCTGTGAGCTTCCAAATGCCAGGGGTCCGAAATCTTTGTCCATTGGCAGCAATGCAAAAGTTACTCTACTTTTCACAGCAAAATGGACAGCAAAGCACTTTTTGAAATCGCCGGTGTGGCCACATTTTTGACTTTATTTATATAAATTTTATATGATTTTGTTCAGGAAGGCCTCGTGGTCGTCATGATTCCGTCATTTGACTGATACCGCTTTTCATTTTGGCAGTATGAGCGTTTGTTTCGGAGGTCGATATGCAATGTCTGTAGATGAGTGCCTTGTCTGACAGGACACTTAACCGCAGCTGGAGCTCGTTACAGAGATCAAAGCATGTTTACAAACAGTCATTGGTAGTAACCATAACAACACGTTCACAGACACTAAAGTTAAATACTACAGGTGTGTACAGTATACATGATTATGTGATAGTGCAGAGGACATGAACGCAGCTTTTGTGTGGGAGACCCGGGTTCAAATCCCACTGCTGCACATTAAAATGTAACTTTCTGTCTGTCTCTGCTTCTCTAACCCGTCTCTCTTGCTGTCAGTCTGTCTCTCTTTCTGTCTCTCTCTTTCTGTCTGTCTATCTCTCTTATACGTCTGTCTGTCTGTCTGTCTGCTTCTCTTACCCATCTCTCTTATTGTCTGTCTGTCTCTGTCTCCTATCTTGCTGTCTGTGTGTCTCTGTCTGTCTGTTTGCCTTTCTTACCCATCTCTCCCTCTTTCTGTCTGTCTCTCTGTCTGTCTGTCTGTGTGTCTCTCTGTCTGTCTGCTTCTCTTATCCGTCTCTCTCTCTGTCTCTCTGTATCTATCTGTCTCTCTGCTTTTTTTACCAGTCTCTCTCTGTGTCTCTGTCTGTCTGTTTGTCTCTCTTAGCCATCTCTCCCTCTTTCTGTCTGTCTGTCTCTCTTACACGTCTCTCTCTCTGTTGGTCTGTCTGCTTACCCATCTCTTTTTCTATCTGTCTCTGTCTCTTTCTGTCTTGCTGTCTCGCTGTCTGGCTGTCTCTCTTTTCGACTCTCTGCTTCTCTTAACAGTCTCTCTCTCTCTCTCTCTCTGTCTGTCCGTACTACTTTTCCAACTATTCTCATCACTTCAACTTGTTCTTACAGATTTAAGCTATTCATCCAGCTTAGCTTTAGCAATTTAGCTATTCAGCATTCCCACGCATTTTCTGAAGGAAATGCATTTTCTAGTTTATTATTATTATTGATATTTGATATTGTATTGACATTATTGTTATTACTATTTTGCTTAACATTGGCTTAGCAACTTTTAAAAACTGTTTACTGTTAATTTTAACCATTGTAAGATTCATATTTTGTTGCTTTGGACAAAAGTGTCTGCTAACTACAATAACCATAACCATAACCAAAAGCTACAATAAAGCTGGGAGTAGTATATGCCCTGAAAAAGAGAAGCAGTGTACTCACTCACTTTTGATTGGCAACCTGGAGGCCATAGGGTAGCCTACACAATGCACCGCAAAGTTAAAGGTATAATGGAGGATTTGCGCAACATCATACCTGCTCCCGAGAGGGAACGCCTATTAAACGTGTGCACGAGAGAGCATGCACGAGCCTAGTTCTTGTGCACGCTCTGTTTACAAGTTGCTGTCGGCATGGCTCTACAAGCCTTCTTTCCAAAAGAAGATTTGCACTTTTTCCACTATGTCAGACTCCCCACCAGTAAGTGGAAATCTATTCACGACAAGCATCTCTATAGCTTACTTTAGCATGCTACAGGCCAACAAACAAGCTATCGCTGAGAGCGGGGAGGCATTAAGGCCGTTTTATGCTTGATGCGTTGGAGGTGGCGCGCGCAAAGCCGCGCATTCGTGACATCAAAATGACGTAATTTCCGGCCGGCGCGTCCGATTTATTGCGCGCGAGCACAGGGCGCGCACCAGTCTATTTTTTTCAGCGGCACCTGACAAACCGGAAACAGAAAGCCTGAACGAGCTCCTGGGAAACCGGATGCCAGGACTCGCCGAGTGACTGCAAGTCTCTCTTGTAAACTGGGTTCAGATGAGTTCTTTTTTTGTGAATGAAAGGCTTGATCCCACCAAGTAGCTCATTGAATCAAATCAAAGCATTGACGGCACTGTTGCTGCCTGTTCTGCCGTTGTTTATCTTTTTCTTCTTCTTCTAGTCCTTAGAAAGAAAAATATCAGTAGCCTTTGCTCCTTAGTGCCACCGCTGTTCAGGAGAAGACTGCAACTAGTGCCGCGACCACCAATAAATAAATACTCACGGCAGTCCCGTGATGTCACGATTTCCGCACGCACTTTTGGAAGCGCTAGTATAACTGAAGCTAAAACAAAAATCTGCTGTGAAGTCGGACAGTTTCCAGCCGTATCCAGCAGCCTGCAGGCTGAACAGGAAGTCACAGAAACATTGTGGTCCGACTCCGATTTATCAGACCCAAATATCAGTCTCCAGTTGTTTTTATTACAGAGTAGCTGTCAACATGGTCTACATGCAATCTGCTGCTGATTTTAATTAATGGCAGACTGTAGATGATCCGTAATCTGAACGGATTTAGTCTCTCTGATTTCTAAACATAACTGTCAGCCACACTGCATGTCTTCTGTACAGAATAAGCTTTTAAATTAGACAAATGGCAGTTAAAATCCCTCTGATTCAAAATCAATAAAAAAGTTTATATAAAACGTCATCATGTTGTCGATTCTGAACCAATCAGCTGTTAGATCAGCTGAGAGGCCGCCATTTCCCAGCATGCCTTGTGTCCGCCTGGGTCTTGCAGTCGGTGAAAAGCAACTGCGCTACCTGCTTCTCAGAACTGCGGCCGCCTTGCTCTCGTGAGATTATCGTTGCCTATGTATGCATGACGTCAGAGCAAGTCGGGATCAAGTCGGATACAAATCTAACCGGCATGGAACGGGCGGCGATCGCTGGTGATCGATTCTGCGCAGATCTGGCTCATCTCGAACGAGCCTACTGCCTCCGACCGCGGAGGCTTTTATATACTGTCTATGGTCGGACGCCGTGGCCGTCTGCTCGCTTACCTGTCACGGCACATACGACGGCCTTACGTAAATATATCCCAGAATGATTGACAAATAGGAGGACCAAAAGTCTTGATGATCCACCCGGAAAAAGAAAATCCTCCAATATACCTTTAAGTTGAATGTAACATGATGGCTACCGCTCAAAAAACAAATTCAAATACAAACATGGTGATAAAATAGCGCTAGCAAATAAGCTCACGGCACATATTTAACGTTAACGTTACCTAGTGACTCTCAAGACATTAAACTACATTTGGCTGAGATATATTTACAATATTTAATTAGAAAACCCAGACTTACTGACCGAATAGTGGTGTGGTGTCCCGTACCGCGAGCCCTTGGATGTGACGGTTGCCTTCTTCTACCAATGTAAAGCGCGCAATAAATAACATCACTACTTTATTGACTCACTTCATCCCAACATGATCTGAACAAATTCATGTACCCTCTCTGCATATTATGTAGTTTCTACACTATATAGTTACATTTAACTTTAAAACATGAGGCAATTGTGTTAAATACACCCAAGATGCTTACATCAATCCAAGAGTTGGCCAGTCTCCTTTTTTCAGTGTATCTGTATGACGTCATTGACATTTTAAAAAGCTTTTTAGCACAAAAAAGTGACTTTAAAAAAAGTCTAACACCCAGCAGTATGTATTTTGTAAAAGCCTTTTAAAATGTCAATGACGTCATATACGGCCAGAGATACTGCTTTACGGCAAGCTCTGAGTCACTTCCTTTTTTCTCTCGAGGCATCGACAACACAGCTAACAGGTTAGACTCTCCCTGTCAATACACGTGCTAGAAAGAGGTTTGCTAATGTTTTAACGACCACACCGAAATATTCACTCTGACATTCTGGCTAAGCTTCGGATGCCGTCAAGCGGGATCTCTGATCGTAATCAGTCCTTCACTGACCAATCAGCATTCATTGGCAGAATGCTAGCGTGGTATGGGCAACAATGACTCAACCTGTAACAAATCGAAAGGGCATAAGTACTCGTTCATTCAACTTTTGACCTATAATCCATGTTGAACTTGCAAAAACTACGATCAAATCTGAGATTTCTCAACGACAATCAGGCGAAAGAGACAAATTTAGCCGTCTAGCTCCATAGGGTCCCATTCATTTTGCACTGGACCGTGATCCCCCCCAGTGGAACTCTGGTGGAACTGCAACCAAACTAGGTACAATGGAGCTGAATGGGGAGTGGAACAGCTTTCCGTAGACAGGCTTTGGTACTACGTATAACCATAGACAGTATATAGAATGGACAAACAGATCCCGTTGCTCTGGACGGAGACGAGTTACTGATTACCAGTGTTAACTAGCATTTTAGTTAGCAATAATTAGCCTGTGCCTATGTTATCTCCTTACATATACCTACGCTCTCCGTCTCTGCAAGATTGGGAATGATTGAGATTTCTCTTGGCACAGCTACCAGAAGACTTAGCCTACAACTTGCAGACACGTTGCTCACGTCACATCTATGGTGGCAAGCTCAGTTTGCAGCTGCGCAGTAACGCTCAGTAACGCTCGACCATCACCGGAAAAGTGCTTCTAATAGACTTCACTCGTCTCCGTCCAGAGCAACGGGATCTGTTGGTCCATTTTATATACTGTCTTTGTGTGTAACAGATGTCAGGAAGATGTGCCTGAGACCACTGTCACTGCACGATGTGAGTCTCAACACGATTTGAGTCGCATTGAGTTCTGATGCTCAGATTGAAACGGTTTACGGCATAACGCCAATAACAAGATGGAAACAGCAATAATAGAAGATATAGAAGATGGAAATCATTTCAAAAACGTTTTATTTATCAAATGCTATCTATGATTGTTTGATTGCTAACGTTAGCTCAAAACACCATTCAAGTAACAGCCTTTGTTGTGTTTGATTGCCAACTTGTAGCCAGCAGTGAATGAACTTGGTTATGTAGGTCCATTTTTATTTTCTGACGTCAGGGATCATGCCGTGAAAATGTGATGCGCTACGCTAAATAATAAATTACTGCTATTTCCATCTTCTATATCTTCTGTTATTGCCGTAAACCGTTTAAATCTGAGCCTATAAGACTTTGAGCCATGAAATGTGAGGTCTCAGTTCAGGGAAGCACTTTGAAATAGTAGCACTTTCTGTTTTGAAATGTTTTACTTTTATTTTGCTTAAACACAAGTTTGCCATCAGTTGAAAGCAGAAAGGTCCGGGTATCGTTCGTTCATTTATTTTGCTTTCACATATGGAAACGAAAAAACTTTTTTTAGAAAAAACGAAATTATGACTTGATTTTTGGTTTTCCCGTTCTTGCACGGAAATCAGAAAAACCACTTGATATTCCGATTTTCCCCTGTGGGTGGTGCTAAATCTGATTGGCAGGATATGCATTCATTGTTTTTCAAATTAAGAGTTTACCCACACTGTATTTGTTAGCCTGTAAAATGAATAGTCTATATGCATGTTATTTGTCACCCAATTATTTCCTTAACTGACTGAAAAAAACGTGGTATTCATGTCTTTATTTTAATAATAGTATTTTGGTCTCATTACCGGTGAAATATTACAGTAAATAAGACAGAACAGTAGGCTACGAAATGAGCCGAGCGCATTAAAATCAGATATCCCACAATGCTACGCGGGCATTCATATCAGAGAATTGGACAGTGATCAGCGGGTCTTTAACGCCAGTATCGCTTCAATGTATATAATCAGTGGTTTTGTCACCAACAACAACACCTTGCTCAGCTTTGTTCCAGTAAGTTATGCATCGTAATAACGTTTAAAATAAATCAGCTGAAGACTCCGGAAGTGATGTAGTAGCCTACTTACCGCTCCGCGGATAGGAAAAAATACAAATACATAATATTCGTAATATTGATGTTTTTGTCTAACATTGTATTTGATGATTTAAACAATGAAGATAATAATAAAACACAGTTTCATGTATTTGTCTTATGTATTGCTCGGTTGGCCGGCCGGCAGGCGGCAGCAATCTGAAATGGAATGAAGCCCATTCACAGCAGACAGCAGAAACACAGGAGTCGAACAAGCCTAGCTGCCCACCCCGGAAGAACTACAAGTGTACTAGCTTTGTAACAGGTTCTGGGCCGCGTCTATAATGGGAGTTGTAGTTTTTAAAGATATTGGTATATTTCTCATAATTAGAAGTTGGCAGTGTAGAATTTTGGATGGATTTTGGGATGGGGAACACACTGGTGTCAAATAGGCGTTAAATAGGTGAAAATAGCTTATTACCATATTTGACAGTGCTTACAGTGGAGACCAGAGGGCCGGAGCATTCTAGAACAGCTGATCCTATGTCTGTAGCACATTCTGTTGCTAAATGACAAGCCTTCAAACATGGACTGGGTTCAAGGTTCAGAGGTCAATATTTCAAAGCAGAAGTAATGTATCCTCTTCAGACTGACATATGTTACTGTGGAGGTTGAGACCTTTCCAACGATATGTTTGATATAGACCTACGACAACGTTTTAATTTTCACATGTCATGGTAATTTGCAAGCGATACGTCCGATCCCCGGAGGGATATCTGCCTTGAGTTCAAATTCTTCACACATAACACTTAACATATTGTTTTATCATACATCTGACATACTTACAATGAAAAAAGTGATATGTAGCCAGACTGAAGCACATCCCACAGCCACAATCTATTGCTCATCTTTCACAAACAGTGACAAGAGCAACCTACAACCCTATATGCATCATATAATGAAGCTATTGCAAAACCCCTGCAGCCTCAAGCAACATTATTTAAAGTTTTAATTGAGGTAGGTCCGAATAGGCCTATAGTTTAGAAATGTTAAGTTTGCATTGGGGTACCCTATTTCTTCTGCCAGAGGATAATAACTCATACTTTGCATGGAGAATTAAGATAGATGAGACCATATTTTCTGTGCTTGCCTGGAGAGACTAGTTTATATTCCTCTCCACAACCTTCATGACAGTCACCTGACAAGCAAGCTTTAAATGAGATGTTTTTAGATATTGCCATGCTTTCTGACATATGAATATGCTCTGTAATGCAGCCTTGTATAACATAAACCCTCTGATTCACCGTGAGTGTCTGCTCTAAATGATAACACATACTTTGAACATGGGCCTTCCAGCCAAAGGTCTTGTCCATAGGAACACCATGGTGTCTATAGGAGCAGAGCCCATTGATTGGTTCATTATGACCTCTGATACCCTCTGACCCATGTCACCACCAACTCCTCTACTACAAAGGCTACAAAGGTTAGGATGGTTACAAGCTGTAACCATGGTGATTGATATGAGAATCATCTTCTGAATATAATAATTAGGCCTGCCATAAATTTATATTTCAAAAAAGTAATTTATTTAAAACTACTAATAATGCAGTGTGTTTTAAATCTTACAAAGTCCCACACATAAATATGCTCATGTTTTTTCCATTTAGTTTTTGCTATTAGCATTCATCAACTGCAAAATTAGGAAACTACACTTTGAAATGATGCATGGAAAATAATATGAAAAATGCTTGTCTTTGTAGGCCTAAATAGTTTATCAACAAGTCAACTCTAGGTTTGTTATTTATATATATATATATATATATATATATATATATATATATGGCAAGACGAACGGTATTAATGACACTCTGAGATCAGCGGCGGTCGGTTTAAATCAGCGTACTGCTGAGAAGTTGTACCTTTTGTCAGTTTTGTGCTTCGGCAGTTTATCTTTACGGACAACAAAACAGGACTTTGGGACTGAGTCCAACCAGGCTCCCCGGTGAGGGGATAGCTTTGGGATGGCTTCGGGAGGTAGCCAAGGGAGGAAGGGCAACAAAAATAATGAAGATGGCAAGAAAAGGGACAGATCTCATAGATCAAGTGAGGGTGACGAGGACCAAGACCCTAGGAAGATGTCAAAGCTTGATGATGAAGGATTTATGTTTGTCGCTAAATTTAAAGATAAGAGTGATAAAGCTGTAAACCCCCTCAGACTGTCTGATGAAATAAAGGATACAATGGGAAGTATACTTAATGTAAGAATGTTGAGAAATGGAAATTTTCTGATATTTTGCAAAACAGAAAGCCAAAAAACGAGTGCTATGAAAGTCCGCTACCTAATGAACAGGCCAATTGAATGCTTTGTTCCTGCAGGTAGGCCTAGAGAAGTTAAGGGAGTAATATACATTAGCTCTGACATTACTGATAGTGACATAATTAAACATTTACAGGGAGCTGAGATGGAGTCTGCCCGCAGGTTTAAAAAAGATGGTCCAGCTGTGTTGCTTATCTTTAAACAAGAAACGGTGCCAACAAGAGTATACATGGGGTATATGAGTTTCCCAGTGAGAGAGTACAGACGTCCTCCATTGCGATGCTACAAGTGTCAACGGTTTGGACATGTGGCAGCTGCATGCAGAGGGAATAGGAGATGTGGAAAGTGTGGGGGAGAGCATGACTTGGCGCAATGCCAGGTTGTGGAAACAAAGTGCTGCAATTGTGGTGGGAACCACATAACATCATTCAGGGGGTGTGGGTACCATATAACAGCTGTGGAAGTGGAAAAGGTAAGAGCTGGAGAGAACATGTCTTATGCAGAGGCATTAAGGAAAGTGAAGGGCTCAGGGGAAGCTAACAGGCCAGAGGGGACCAGTGTGGGGACCAGTGTGGGGACCAGTGTTCCTGCACTACCGGAAAAAAGGGGTATAATGCAGATACAGGAAAAGAAATCACTTCTTGCATTTATGGTAGATGTGATATGGGCAGCTAGAAATATAATCAAAAGATCAGATGCTATTAAGATTGTGGTAGATGCTGCTGAAAGGTTTCTTGTGGAGGTAGAACTAGGCCCAGAGGAGTTGCACATGTTCATGAGACAGAAGATGGAGGAGCAGGAGAGAGGGAGGGAGAGAGAAAGGAGGCCCATAGGTAGGAGTGAGGAAAGTGGTAAAGAGGTGGAAATGAATGTGAATGAACATGATGATAATTAATCTGTTGTTTTACATACTGCAATGGAACGCAAGGAGTCTAATTGCAAATGGGCAGGAGTTTAAAAGATGTGTGGGTGTATTTAAAGGAGAGTATAAACCAGCTGTATTGTGTGTTCAGGAAACATGGCTCAAACCTTGTTTAGACTTTGTGGTGCCAGGGTATGAAACGTGTAGACAGGATCGAAAGGAAAAATCAGGAGGAGGGTGTGCAACATTTGTAAGATCTGATGTGCAGTACCAGAGGGTGGAAATTGAGTCTTCTCTAGAGTGTGTGGTGGTGAGGGTATGGGGAAAGCATAGGTGGGTAAATATAGTAAACTTTAATAATCCTTGCTTGCAAATCAGCATGGTAGATCTGGAGGAGGTCATGAAACAAATAGGGGCTCCAGTTATATGGGTAGGTGATTTTAATGCACATAATCCTCTTTGGGGCAGTAGAATGAAAGATAACAATGGGAGAACAGTGGAGGATTTTATGGACAGGCATGGTTTGGTTTGTGTGAATGATGGCAGACCAACTAGGTTTGAAATTAAGACGGGGGCAGTTTCATGTATAGATTTAGCAATGGCATCAAGTGAATTGGCAAGGATAGGAGAATGGGATTCTATGGATAGGTACACAATGGGCAGTGATCACTTTCCAATACTTTTGAGGTTTGGGAAAACTTTGTTTACTGAAGAGCAAGCAAGACCAGAATATTTGAATTATAACAAGGCAGACTGGGGGAAATTCTCTAGCAGATGTGATAGTGGCCTTGATAATGTAAATGGGGAGGGAACAATAGATGAGTGGAACAACAGTTTAGTTTCAATGATTTTAGGTAGAGCATATGAATGCATTCCTTTAAAGAAAAGCCATAAAGTGAAAGTGAGTGTCCCGTGGTGGAATAGGGAATGTGATAAAGTAGTGAGGGATAGGAACTGTGCTTACAGGAAATTAAGAAGGTATCCAACAGAGTATAACGCAATAGAATATAAAAGGTTTAGGGCTAAGGCAAGAAGAGTGATTAAGATTGCAAAAAAAGAGTGCTGGAGGAAATACTGTAGCAAACTAGGGGCAGAAACGTCAGTAACGGAAATATGGAGGGTAGTGCATCGTATGTCAGGAATTACTAGGAAAAAGAAAATGCCAATGTTAGAGGAGGAGGGCATGGTAGCTACAAGTGATTTGGATAAAGCTAAAATGTGTGAAAATAAATTTAAAGCTGTTCACAGTGGAGCTAACATTGGTGAGGAAGGTATAAGGAAAAGAAATGAGACATTAGAGCCAAACAGATTTAAACTAGAGGTAAATGAAGATAATTCAGATATCTTTAATGTATTTTTCTCACTAGAAGAACTGCACAGAGCAATAGGAAAAGGGAGATCAACAACTCCAGGAAAGGATGGCATTAGCTATGATCTTGTTAATAATCTGAGTGATCTAGTGTTGGAGGAATACCTGGCGTTGATAAATTGTATATGGCAAGAGGGAACTCTTCCTAGCTCCTGGAAACAAGCAGTGGTGATCCCAATATTAAAACCAGGGAAAGATGCATCAAAGGCAGGATCTTACAGGCCTATTGCACTTACTTCAGTGCTATGTAAAGTAATGGAAAGAATGGTCACAGACAGATTAATGTATAAATTAGAGAAGGATAGATGGTTTACACCGGTACAAAGTGGCTTCCGTAGAGGGAGAAGTACCATGGATGCCGGGCTTTCCCTGGACAGCGATATTAAAGGGATATTTCACCGCTGGAAAGCCTAATATATCTTTAAATTGGGTCACCTATGTAGCAGAAATGTGAAAAAAAAAATTGAATTGGTGCCTTCTAGGCCGAGAAAAGCCAGAAAATGTGTTTTTGGCTCATATGGATGAAAGACACCAAATCCCAGAATGCACTTCGCTTCGCTGCTTTGAGTCCACTCCCAAGCCACGCCTACCGCTTGACAGACAGACAGTGAGGCATTCGACTCAACTCAATGTGTTTTATTGTTATTTCAACCATATACACAAAACAACGTTTCACCGTGGCTCGAGTCAATTTAAAATATATAAATACACATTTAAAATATATAAAAACTATATTATATAATAACGACATACGAAACAGGCTACATTTACCGTGCACACACACATTATAGGCTCCGTAAAGTTCAGCTAAGCATACCAGCATTAGGCTTGGTGGGCTGTAAACACCGAGTATAAACACAGCCGTGAATTAGCGTGGGATGTCGAATGGTCGCCATGTAACAGTCACAAACTCCAGCGGTTAGCAGTTAGTTGGATACAAATCACCCCATTTCTGCACCAGTCCGTGTTAACACAGCTCACCTTCATACAGAGCATCTCTAGCTCGGATTGTCGGAAGGCTAGCAGGCCTGGTAGCTGGATAGTCCGGTTCACTGTTGTTCAGCCATGTTTCCCACGAAAGGACAAAAAACACAGTCTCTGAACTCGCGTTGGGAGCATCGTTGAAGTTGGATGTAGTCCAGTTTGTTGTTAAATGAACGGACACTTGCAAGCAGGATTGATGGGACAGGTAGCCGGCTAGCGTTAGCTCGCTCTGGATGTGCCTTTCCCCCGGCTAGCGCTAGCTTCCCACCTAGCCGACGAGGATGTGCCCTACCCGGCTACGAGCGAGTCCGCCCGTCCCCGTGCTGGTCTCGGTGCAGGCGAAGCTTTCGTAGTGGGCCGATTATTCCGTCTGTAATAACGTTTCCTGCATATTCTCTGCTGTGTAGCGATGTATCCCGGTGGTACACGTGCGGTAGTTTGAATGCACATAATTGTTGTAAAAGTTTGCTGCTGAGAAGTTCTCTTAATACATCCATGAGAGAGAGCCATAGACAGTAAAAGAAGCTCGGATTGTCGGAGGGCTAGCAGTCCTGGTAGCTGGACAGTCCGGTTCACTGTTGAGCAAAAAACACAGTCTCTGAACTCGCGTTGGGAGCATCGTTGAAGTTGGATGTAGTCCAGTTTGTTGTTAAATGAACGGACACTTGCAAGCAGGATTGATGGGACAGGTAGCCGGCTAGCGTTAGCTCGCTCTGGATGTGCCTTATCCCCGGCTAGCGCTAGCTTCCCACCTAGCCGACGAGGATGTGCCCTACCCGGCTACGAGCGAGTCCGCCCGTCCCCGTGCTGGTCTCGGTGCAGGCGAAGCTTTCGTAGTGGGCCGATTATTCCGTCTGTAATAACGTTTCCTGCATATTCTCTGCTGTGTAGCGATGTATCCCGGTGGTACACGTGCGGTAGTTTGAATGCACATAATTGTTGTAAAAGTTTGCTGCTGAGAAGATAGAGCAGAGCCCTGTTTAGCGAGGATTCAAGATGGCTGACATTTCGTTTTTTTCCGGCCGAGATCGGCTAGCTTCGGGCGATGGGCGGGTTTAAAACATGCGGAAGTAGGTCCTACTACTGGTTGTAGTCTTTTGCTCTGGCCAAAAAATCTTACGATGACGCAAAAATCGTCATTTTGCGTCATCGGAAGATTTTTTCCGGACCCCCCAATGCAGATATTTCCCGTCTCAGGGGGATATGAGGGAGGGACGCACGGTCATTCAGAAATACTACCGGGTTTCTACTGATACAAAGCTGAATGCTAAATCGGTGAAGTATCCCTTTAAGAAAGCCATGGTAAATAAAGAGGCCCTAGTGGCGGTGTTTCTCGACATTGAAAAGGCCTATGACATGTTATGGAAAGAGGGGCTAGTTATAAAGCTTTATGAGGCTGGAATCAAAGGGCGGATGCTTAATTGGATACAAGATTTTTTGATGGATAGGATTATTCACGTCAGGGTTGGAAATTCCTTTTCTGATGGGACAAGGGTGGATAATGGAACTCCCCAGGGAAGTGTGATTAGTCCAATTCTATTCAACGTTATGATAAATGATATTTTCCAGGATATTGGAACCAGTTTTGGACTTTCCCTGTTTGCAGATGATGGGACCATCTGGAAAAGGGGCAGAAATATTAAACAAACAATTGAGCGAATACAGGTAGCCCTAAACAGGGTAACTAGCTGGGGTGAGAAGTGGGGGTTTAAAATATCAGTGGAAAAATCTAAATATGTAATATTTGGTAATACGAAAAGTGAATGTAATGGTTTGTGTATGTATGGACAAGCAATTGAAAGGGTTAAGGATTTTAAATTCTTAGGAGTGCACTTTGATGAGAGACTAACATGGCGAATACAGATCAATATGTTGTTAATAAGTGTGAAAAAGTGATAAATGTAATGTGTTCCCTCTCAGGTAGTACATGGGGTGCTGACAGGGATTCACTATTAATGATCTACAGAGCAATGATAAGGTCAAGAATAGACTATGGAGGTATATGTTATGGTACAGCAGCTGAATCACATTTGAAAAAACTGGATGTAACACAGGCCAAGGCTCTGAGGATATGTTGTGGGGCCCTTCGTACAACCCCAGTCCCAGCTTTACTGGTGGAGATGGGGGAGATGCCATTGTCAATCTGACGAGAGAAACTGGCAATGCAGTATGTTGTTAAACTGTGGGGATATAAAGAAGAGCATCCAACAAAATCAGTTCTGAATAATGCTTGGGAGTGGGCAGCAGAGAAAAGGAAGAAAGAGTGTTTTTTGTTTAACATCAGCAAAAAGGTGGAGAAACTGGGACTGGGAGAGGCAGGTGTGGCCCCGCAGGTGTACTGGGCAGTTATACCGCCATGGATGCTGCCCACCCCAGAAATAGACTTCAGTGTATTGGAAAATATAAAACATCTTGAAAGTAGTGTATATCCGGGGTTGGTTAAACAAAGGCTGGATGAGCATTGGGAGACATATCTTCAGATTTACACAGATGGATCTCAAGATCCACAAACTGGGAAGTCTGGCTTTGCTGTTTATATTCCTCAACTTGACATTGTACAGCTCAAACGACTGTCTGAGGGAGTATCGGTTTATACAACAGAGCTAATAGCTATAATTTGGGCACTACAGTGGGTGGAGGAAGTGCTGCCAAGGAGAGTGGTTATATGTTCAGATTCGGCTTCAGTATTAAAAACTCTGATAGGAAGTAACTGGGGAGCTAGGCCAGACCTCGTTATGGAAGTGATGGCTCTGTTGTATAAGATCGAGAAGGCTGGAGGAGAGGTGGGATTTCTGTGGGTTCCTGCTCATGTCGGAGTATATGGGAATGAGATAGCAGATAAGGCAGCCAAAATGGCACTGAAAAAAGACATTGATTTAAGGGTATGTGTTGGGATATCGGAATGCCGGTCTGTCATTAAGAAAAATACCATAGCAGTGTGGCAAAGGAAGTGGGAAAAGGAAAAGAGAGGGTGTCATTATTTTTCAATTCAAGATAAGGTACAGGCAGAGCAGTGTTATTTGGGTAAAGAAAGAAGACAATCCGTAATAATGACAAGGCTGAGACTCGGACATTGTGGATTTGCATGGGATCTAGCAAAGATGGGCAAGCATGAGGATGGACTGTGTGGAACCTGGAAACAGATGCAAACTGAAACATGTACTTTTGGACTGTCTTCAGTACAAAAATGAAAGAGAACAGTTGTCCACTGCGCCAAGTCACATAGGAATACAGCACATGACATTGAGAGACTTATTAAATCCCCCAGAATACCAATGTGAGATAGTGGAAGCTGTCATGGATTATATCTCTGCAACAGGATTACTCCACTGAAGATGACAATACCCTCAACTGTTACGTAAAATGTCCTGTGAGGGGCAGCAATGTGCCGCAAGGCATCTAGTCTGCCGGAAAGCCAGAAGAAGAAGAACAGACTGTCCTCCGCTCAAGACTGCTAGGCTAGCAGTGCTAGCCCGAATGCTAACGTGGGAAACAGCTAGCTAGCTAGCCTATGGATACATCAACGTTGGCGACAGAGACTGAACTTTCCCTCGGTGATGTTTTAGACGACATAAGGAACATGGACAACAAGGTGAGAGATTTTGGTAAACAACTTTAAGAAAGCTCTGACATGGGTGCCAGCATTATACAGCGAGTCGAGCTGAACTCAGTTGGACTCACTGAATGCACGTTCAAATTGGAGGCTGCAGCTAATTCACCATGTGTTCTATTAATACATCCATGGTATTATTATCTTATGATACATCCGATGGATGAATGTAGCTACAGCTACATACATTCATCCCTCGGATGTATCATAAGTATGCTGTAAAGCCTTTTACATGGACGCAACGTCATTAGCGCTTCCCCATACTGCCGGGGGCTCAAGCTAAATAATGGAGCTAGGTAGCTAGCTAACGTAGCTAATATCTTATGTGTACCTAAGAGCCGATGTGGGTTTAGAGTTTAACACTTATCTTACGATACATCCGAGGGCTGTATGCTGTAAAGCCTGCAACGTGGATAAGAGATAAAGCCATGGATGTTTTAAGAGAAGCTCTGTTCACGAAACTGCAGGTTAACTAGCACGACATAATGATTACACCTCCGTGACTACATTATTTACACAATTCAAATATTATTTTGCAATCAGTACAAACTGTATGGTCTTTTATTTCAGATTAATCCGTTCCTCAAGGAAGAAAGCATTCCAGGACGGAGCGTGTGTCTGGAAGCCCTGTCTGTAAGTTTAGATTTATGCATGCATTTAAGAAACCAGTCATATTTCCTACCATGAAACTACTGACATTCAATCTGGTGCATATCACGTTACTGTTCTGATGATTTGTTTAGTTTTTAGCGATTGTCTAATGTATCAGCATAGGTTAATCTTTTGCAATTGCATGTACAAGAAACCTACCATAAATGACCTGACCAATATTTACATCTACTTTATTTTTAGATGAGTCAACACCACACAGGGAACCTGCTGCTAGCCCAGAGTTGGGGGGGTCTATTGTAACACAAGCTCGGCCTGCCACTTCATCTTGGGACCCAGTTGAAGGTACAGTTGCTTTGAATTTTCCACTTCCAATTAATACAATTTCATGACAAGGACCTTGAGAGTAACTCAACCGTTTTGTTGTTGTAAACAGGATAACTCATCACACAGAGGGAGATGGCTCAGCCATGGAGACGGAAATGAGAGGTAAGAAGACTCACTTAAGTTGTTTATATCAGTATAAGTATATCATGTATAACAACTAAAACCATACATTTTTCCATAGCCATGAGGACATCATTACCCGCATGGCACAACGGATGGACACATGAGGAAAAGATGGATGAGCTGCTGATGCCCTTAAGGAGCTCCCAGTCCCCTCCCTCTGCTCCAGTCGATGACATGTTGCTGTCGCCCTGCTCAACAGTCACCGAGCTGCAGGAGTCTCAGTCAACAGGAGAGGAGAAACAAAATGGTATTTAAGTGCCCTAAGATCAACACTATATAATTGCATAACTTCAAATATCATAACTGAACTGACTTATCTTACAAAATGAGATTGTACAAGCTCCCCACTTTGTTCCACATGTATAATTTGTATTTCTATATGTTTTTCGAAAGCAACTTTTCCTGGCAACGCTTGGAGGTCCGACCTCAGGCTCTACAGTCCGGCGTATGCTACGGCGAGTGGCAACCAACGATGTGCTGAAGCAGTATAGCCTGCGGGGAAGAAAGGCAAAGAAGGCCTTCCATGACCTGGCAATCTGCAGGGTTATAACAGGCATGTGCTATTTTATTGTTCACATCAGTATTATGCTTAGCTTGGCTAATAAGAAGTTTTAATTTGACTTGTAACTTTGCTTCATTTTGACTTCTACTCTAGCGGCCTCACAGAAGAGCTTCCCCACACTGACTACAGCAGGAGTGGAGGAGTTGATTGGGCTAGCACTAAAGTTTGCCCCACACAGACGGTAAATTGAAATTCTTCTATATGATGTGAAAAACAAAGTTGTTAGTAAGGCAATTAGTCTTGCTTTTGTCAATGTGTTGATTCTTGGTATGACATCAAACTTTTGTTTCTTTCTTTTTAGGCCAGCTGAGAGGGACTAGCCATGGAGCCCTATTTTTGTTGCATCATTGTATTTTTTGTGTATATATATATATATTAGGGCTGTCAAATGATTAAAATGTTTAATCAAATTAATCAGAATTTTCAGTGGATTAATCATGATTAATCACTATTTGCAATTTCACCTGAATCCTAACCATTTTTTTCTGAAATGCATACCAAAAGATACTAGTGCTGTCAAGCAATTAAAATATTTAATCGCATTAATGTCATAGTTAACTCGCTATTAATCGCAATTAATCGCACATTTTAATCTATTCTAAATGTCCCTTGACTTCTTTTTGTCCCATTATATTTTCTCATTTTAATTCTCTTATCAGCATGGAAAAGTAGATTGGCTTGCTTTGTGACTGTTTTTTTATTGAAAACAACATTGTCATATACGTTATGTTCAATTTCACATTAACATTCACACTTGGATCTAATAATCTGTCACATAATGTAACGCTGTTACCTCGATGTTCCATTGCAAGTAGTACTGCAGATAGTCCTGCAGATAGTACTACAGGTAGTACTGCCTCATTTGTTTCTCTCACTGACTGTAGAGTCACTACTCGCTCGCTCTGAAGATAATCGCCGTCACGAGCCTACAAGCTACGCGGTTAGCAAGCTAAAACCGGCCGAGGCTTGTGTCTGTTTTGTTTGCGGTCTGCGAAATTACAAGACCCGCCCTTCAATCACTACTATTGGCCAGGCGTCGAAGGTAACGTAACTCCATTTGTTCAGGTCCTATCCCCTGACCAATCCACTATCCTCACCACTGGCGGTGAAATGCCTAAACCAAACCAATCAGCTGCTTCGTAGGGCGGGACATGGTGTGGCCATAGACAGTTAAAGAAGTGGACTAACAGATCCCGTTGCTCTCTCTATGCGTTACTCGTGCGTTAAAAAAATTATCGGCATTAAAATGGGTTTGCGTTAACGCCGTTAATAACGCGTTAAACTGACAGCCCTAATATATATATATATATATATATATATATATATATATATATATATATATATATATATATATTACATTTGCACACTACATCCCACTCCATTTTTTTTATTTGTATTTTTTGCTTATTTAACTTTTTCCAGGCTATTTTTAATTTTATATTAAAGTTTTAAATCCGATCAAGTTTGCCTGTTCATTCATTCCTGCCAATATATAATAATTCATTCCTGCTCATGCACACAGTTATGTAAGGTTGCAACCTTAGGGGGACGTTAGAGGAACGTTATCTAAAGGTTACAACGTTAGGGTAACGTTATCTAAAGGTTACAACGTTAGGGGAACGTTATCTAAACAACGTTAGGGGAACGTTATCTAAAGGTTACAACGTTAGGGGAACGTTAGAGGAACGTTATCTAAAGGTTACAACGTTAGGGGAACGTTATCTAAAGGTTACAACGTTAGAGGAACGTTATCTAAAGGTTACAACGTTAGGCGAACGTTAGGGGAACGTTATCTAAAGGTTACAACGTTAGGGGAACGTTATCTAAAGGTTACAAGGTTAGGGGAACGTTCATGGAACGTTCAGAGAACGTTCGACCAAACTAAAAACTAACGTTTCCAAAACGTTCACAAAACTTGCCGTTTGGACCAAAAACTAACCACAGACTAACCAAAAACTAACCTTCAGGGAACGTTTCCGCAACCAAAAACAAACGTTACAAAAACGTTTTGGGAACCAAAAATTGTTAGCTGGGTAGTATTAGCTACAAAATAGTACTCGGTTTAACACAGAGAGAGAGATTAAACACTTAGCACCGCTCGAGAGAACCAGGACACAAAAACGGAGCACGCCACACGGAGCACTCGGTCGCTGCTCTGCAGTGAAAACACGCAGGCTTTAAGCATAAGGACATAATGATAAATAGGCTGAAACAGAGCAATAGCCGCAGCAGTAGCGCGGAGCATTACCTGTGTCACTGCGCGATCTGAGTCTCAACGCGATCTGAGTCGCGTCGAGTTGCGCATGCTCAGATTTAAATAATTTACGGCATAACGACAATAACGGAAGATGGGAACAGCAATAATCGAAGATATAGAAGGTGGAAATCATTTCAAAAACGTTTTAGTTATCAAATGCTATCTATGATTGTTTGATTGCTAACGTTAGCTCATAACACCATTCAAATAACAGCCGTTGTTGTGTTTGATTGCTAACTTGTAGCCAGCAGTGAACAAACTTGGTCATGTAGCTCCATTTTCACTTACTTTTTTATTTTTTATTAACTGACGTGAGGGATCATGCCGTGGACATGTGATGCTTTACGCTAAATAATACATTACTGCCATTTCCATCTTCCATATCTCCGATTATTGCTGTTCCCATCTTCCGTTATTGTCGTTATGCCGTAAATTGTTTAAATCTGAGCATGCGCAACTCGACGCGACTCACATAGCGTTGAGACTCACATCGCGCAGTGACAACGTTAAAGACCCGCTGATCACTATCCGATTCTCTGATATGAATGCCCGCGTTGCATTGTGGGAGACCGGCTTTGCATGCGCCCAGCTCAGCTCATATCACAGTGTTCTGTCTTACAGCATACTGTAAGATTTCACCGGTAATAAGACCAAAATAATATGATTAAAATAAAGAAATGAATACCATGATAACATCTAAATAAATGTTGATAGATGTAGCGTTATAGTTTAAAAAATATCAATAAACATAAAGCCATCCAGCTTCCCTGGCCGAAATAGATTATATATATATATATATATATATATATATATATATATATATATATATATATATATATATATATATTATAAATAATAACATTAAAAGAAATACATAAAAAAAATGGTAAGATCTGGTGAATAAATGTTGATAAAAACAGCGGTTATTGGGCTAAAATACCAATAATAGCGAAGCTGTATCCAGCTTCTCTGCTGCAGCCGACTGGCAGAAAGAAACGTGCTGTAATCACGAAAGATGCTTCCCATTGAAATACATTAGTTTAAAAAACGTGACCGCATCACGTAAATCTTCACAATATCGTGATGGCATCACGATGTAATAGATTTATTTTTGTGATGCCATCACGAACTGACGTGAGACTGAGTTGCTGGGCAACGGCCCTGCCTTCTCAAAAACATCCTCCAAGGTTGGAAACTTTTCCACTGAGCCCTGTTCCACGCGAGCCCAACACAGGTCCAACTTTTTCCTGAATGCAGATACTTTATCATGTACCAAAAATACATGGCACTCCTTTCCATAGATCATCATTTCCCTGCTTTGTTCACACCTACTAGCAAACCTTTTCTCAGAGTCTCTCTCTCTCTCTCTCTCTCGTGACAGATAAAATCTCTCACTTTTGACACAAACAGGTGTTACTTTATGTGAATGTATACATTTTTAATGGTTTCTAAACAAATGTCCTTGGTAACTTTGGCCCAAAGTATTCTTTGGTTACCGTATACTATGTTTCATCTGATTATTTATTATAGTCAAAATAATCCAGCAATTCTGTTTTTAGTAGCCTAGGCTTATGATCGAATTCAAGATGTATAAACTCAGATCAATGAAGCATACAGGCCATAAATAACAAATAGAGATTAAAAATTGTATTATTCATAAGAATTTACGTTAATAAAAACATCTAAAACAAAGAATAAATGTATTATTTAATTTGAAAACATGACATTGAACACAACAGGGTTAAACGATGAGATGGGCCTTCCCCTCTCCTACAAAAACAGATCGTAACTTTTGTCTGACAACTGTCAATGCGTGAACATGTTTACATTTAGTCTATTTCAAAAGATTTTTTCAGTCAGTTAAGCCAAACAATTGGGTGACAAATAGCATGCATATAGATTATTAATTTTACAGGCTAACAAATACAGTGTGGGTAAAGTTTTAATTTGAAAAACAATTCATGCATATCCTGCCAATTAGATTTAGCACCACCCACGGGAAAATCGAAATATCAAGTGTTTTTTCTGATTTCCGTGCAAGAACGGGAAAACCAAAAATCAAGTCATAATTTTGTTTTTTCGTTTTTCTAAAAAAAAAAGAAAAAACGGAAGAAGGAGTTGTTTTCCTCGTTTTTTCGTTTTCATATGTGAAAGCAAAAACAAATGAACGAATGATACCTGGACCCGGAACAAAAAGCTCCCGCACTTCCACCGTTGGAACTGAATCTGTGTGACAACCAGCGGAAGTAAACAACACAAGTGCCCGTAGCATTAGCGCGTTCCCTTAATACATCCATGCGTTAGCTGCATGCTGCTGCTGAGGTAGTGTACATCATTATTTCAGCTGGAACTAAGCAACGATGTCTCCAGGTGAGTCTCTGAGAGAGTTTGTCACCGAGCGACTAACTGCTGCTGCTGAAGAAATCTTCCGAGTTGTTGAAGAAACTATCGCCGAGTACGAGGAGGAGATCTCTCGGCAGCGCAGACTGCTGGAGCTCGTTTGGAAACCCGAAATCAAGTTACACAGGATAGGTGAGTATGCACGTCATTAGGCTCGTTCAAGATGAGCCAGATCTGCGCAGATCTGCGCAGAATCGATCACCGGCGATCGCCGCCCGTTGCATGCCGGTTAGATTTGTGTCCGACTTGATCCCGACTTGCTCTGACGTCATGCATACGTAGCAACGATAATCTCACGAGAGCAAGGCGGCCGCAGGTTTGAGACGCAAGGCTCGTTCAAGATGAACTGCTCCTCGCCTGTAAAGTGGACGAGAGCAGGCGGCAGCAGCGGGGGCGGTGACAAAAGTCCGCTGTGAAGTCGGACAGTTTCCAGCCACATCCAGCAGCCTGCAGGCTGAACAGGAAGTCACAGAAACACGGTGGTCCGATTCTGATTTAATATAATGTTATCAGACCCATATATCAGCCTGTACACAGTCTCCAGTTGTTCTTATTATGACAGAGTAGCTGTCAACATGCTCTACATGTGATCTGTTGCTGATTTTAATAACAAAGACTGTAGATGATCTGTAATCTGAACAGATTTAGTCTCTCTGACTTCCAAACATAACTATCAGCCACACAGCATGTGATTTGTACAGAATAAGCCTTTAAATCAGACACACAGCAGTTAAAATCCCTCTGATTCAAAATCAATAAAAAGTTTATATAAAACGTCATCATGTTGTCGATTCTGAACCAATCAGCTGTTAGATCACCTGAGAGGCCGGCGTTTCCCAGCATGCCTTGTGTCCGCCTGGGTCTTGCAGTCGGTGAAAAGCAACTGCGCTACCTGCGTCTCCGAACTGCGGCCGCCTTGCTCTCGTGAGATTATCGTTGCTACGTGTGCATGACGTCAGAGCAAGTCGGGATCAAGTCGGACACAAATCTAACCGGCATGCAACGGGCGGCGATCGCCGGTGATCGATTCTGCGCAGATCTGGCTCATCTTGAACGAGCCTGCAGGTAGCGCAGTTGCTTTTCACCGACTGCAAGACCCAGGCGGACACAAGGCATGCTGGGAAACGCCGGCCTCTCAGCTGATTTAACAGCTGATTGGTTCAGAATCGACAACATGATGACGTTTTATATAAACTTTTTATTGATTTTGAATCAGAGGGATTTTAACTGCTGTGTGTCTGATTTAAAGGCTTATTCTGTACAAATCACATGCTGTGTGGCTGATAGTTATGTTTGGAAGTCAGAGAGACTAAATCTGTTCAGATTAGGATCATCTACAGTCTGTTGTTATTAAAATCAGCAACAGATCACATGTAGAGCATGTTGACAGCTACTCTGTCATAATAAGAACAACTGGAGACTGTGTACAGGCTGATATATGGGTCTGATAACATTATATTAAATCAGAATCGGACCACAGTGTTTCTGTGACTTCCTGTTCAGCCTGCAGGCTGCTGGATGCGGCTGTAAACTGTCCGACTTCACAGCGGACTTTTGTCACCGCCCCCGCTGCTGCCGCCTGCTCTCGTCTACTTTACAGGCGAGGAGCAGTTCATCTTGAACGAGCCTATTATTTTAAGGGCTTGGGCGTCGTGACGTCATTACTTGGCGTGGCGACATGTTGACAGCCTCCTTTACTGCTACTTGGACTACTGCCCACTGTTTATAGACGTAACATCCCTCTTAGTCGTGTGTCTTATTTACTATTTCAACCATGGTAAACCGTTGCTGTATTGTGGGGTGTAACAGCAACATTCAACATTCATGTAACATTCATCTTTCTGTTGCTATCCCTCTGCTGACAGATAAAATTCGTACTACAAAACTGCTGCATTAACTAAGCGAGCTATGTGAAACTAGCTAGATCTAACGTGACTTTGCTTACAGATTGGCGTGAAATGGTGCTCTCACAACAACCACGCTGTTATCTTAAAGATGCCAACATCACGCTAAGGTTGCTTTCAAGTAAGCAAAACGATGCTTAGAAAACATCTGTTTCGCTGGAAGGGCAACAGGACAACAGTACAGAGACTGACCGGTCCGATGGAAGGGCTAATGTTAATGTTATGAGAGTAGGGAAGCACCGATCCACATTTTTTCACTTCCGATCCCGATACCTGAATTTGGATATCGGCCGATACCGATACTATTCCGATACCAGAGCTGTGTTTGCTTTAATATTATTATTATCAATATTGTTGATTTTATATGATGCTGAAATAAACTCCTCTCAACGGGCAAGTATGATATGGACGTACGTATGCATGTATGTCCCAAAAGGCAACTTGAGGTAAGTATAAGGTCAGAAAAGGAAGTCAGAAAAACAGGAAAAATCTCATTCTGAAAACAGATGTGCAACTGTAAGGGTTTCAAATTGATTGTCATGTCAATATTTATTACATTCCCAAAATGTCAAATACTTGAGTCTTGAAATATAAGAAAGGTGCAAGTGTAAAAATGTCTCTCTCACACACACACACACACACACACACACACACACACACACACACACACACACACACACACACACACTATCAATAAAACAGTGTGTGAACAGCGCAAATCAAGCACACTGGCTCTTGTAGCATCAACAAATCAACGTTTTTAAAATTTCAAATATCTGAAATATAAGAAAAGTGCAATAACTGTAAACATCTTACACACACACTTAGTTACACACACACATACACACACACACACCTCTGTTTTCACGGCTGCGCAGCGGCCGCTCTGAAACAGCGGCCGCCGGGACACGACAATAAAACAACAACGGGGAAATGAAACTCCACAAGCCAGCGACAACACTGGGACAGACGGTTGTGAAAGTCCTGTTTTGTTTTAGCATTTTGCTGTCTTGCTCTGCGGTGTTTCTACTGTGAAGTATTTCCAAACAGCGGACACACAGGATAGCATTGAGCTAGCCACAATGCTGCTCATGCTACTATCCTGCTAGCTGGCTGCAAACTGCGGAATGGACTTCTTGAGCGGGGACGTGTCTCATAACTCTGTGTCTCATTGAGCCGCGCCTCCGTTCAGGAAATCTATTCCAGTTTGCAGCCAACCAGCAGACCAGCCGGCAGGAATCACTTTTGGAGCCATTTCAGCAGACAACGTTAAAGTGCAGACATGGCTCATGGTATCGGAAATCTCCGCAGGTTGGATCGGGAAAATCCGATACCTGAATTTCGCTGGTATCGGTCCCGATACCGATACTGGATTGAATCGGCCCCATCCCTATATGAGAGTATTATTCAAATACGGGATATTTTAAAGGAAAATACTAAAACAGGAAGACAGCGGGAAAACGGCTCAAATACGTGAGAAACCCGGAAAAAACGGGAGGGTTGACAGCTACTAACTACACTTTCGAAGCACATAGTTAAAAGTATTACATGTGTGAATGGTTGTCGGCAGTGCTTGAAGTGGGAAAAAAAAGGTGCCGGTACTCTCTTGCATTGGCAGATCATCATGACATTTGAGATTTCTATAGTGAAAACCAAAACTTGGGAGATATTGCTGGTACAACAATTTATTGTCATTTATTAACTATATGGATTTATTTAAACAAGTTTACATAACTTTAGTGCGTAAGCTATTCAAAAAATCATGTTTTGATTTTAAACATGTAGCACAGTGAATGCTTATTAACTATCTATGGATGGCCTAAGCGACTAATTTACATATAGGCTCGTATCAATATTGTTTATTTTTTCCACATATAAGCTGATTTATATTTGCTAATATGTTGGAGCCATGTTAAGAAAAAAAAATTCATTCATTCATCAAAAATATACATTTTAACAATAATTTGGTGCTCAAACAGATGCAAAACAGTCACTCTCAGTGTGACAGAGACAGGGGGAACAGCTTCAGTCCCCTCTCTGTCTGGGCAGCTAGTGACGGGATGCTGCTACATCATGTTTTGCAGCCCAGTTTGTTATCATTAAAAACAAGCCAGCTGTTCGTGGAGCAAAAATACATAATTTGGTCCTTTGACCAACAGTCAGGCCATCCGTGTGTTTCGTTACTCACGTTACTGTTGACGTCGGTGTAACGTTAAGGTTGGTAGCGGCCTTTTATATACTGTCTATGGTAGCGGCAGACTCCTCAATGCCAGCTGTTGCGCTCACATCAACGCTAGCTTGAAGCTCATGAATCGTACTAGCTACCTCCTGATGTTTCTGGTTGGACTTGGACCTCTGTTAACGTGTCTGGCTCTGTCACACGCGTTCTTTTAGTACCTTTCTGAAGCCAGGCGGCTAACATAATGACTTACAAACTAGACACTTATTTTTAGTTTCTAGGTTTTCAGCAGTCAAAAATCTGTTATGGTCAGGCTCACGCTGACAGCTATTTCAAACTAGCGTCCGTGGAGAAGCGAACTTCTGATTGGGTGGGCGGACTGCTTGCCTTTACGTGATTCGTCAAGATCTAAAATGTAAACACGTAGTGCCCTCTGGGTAGTGTAGTTTATGTAACGTTAGGGTCATCTCTCTGGCACTGACGCTTTCTCTGTCAGTGGTAGCGTACCGGCTGCATGCGAGAAGTAGCGGTACGCAAGAAAAAGTGCAGGTACGCTTAAGAGTAAAATGTAGAAGTGCCGGTACTGCGTACCGGTGCGTACCGGCCCACTTCGAGCACTGGTTGTCGGTGCTCCAATCTTTGTTGGGGAGTTCGTAGGGATCCAAACCTTTTAATAGTGCCGATTTTGTCCACATACCGGTCCCTGGCTTCCCTATTTAAAGTATCCCGGTAAAGTCCACATCCTTTTCTGGATTTTAACATCTTTGTTTTCCTTTTTTCTCCCAACTTTCCGCAAATTTGCATAGCTGTTTTAATATTTAATATTTTAATATTAATTCTGGTCCCGACAGACATGCATGCAAAACATTAGCCGTTATCGTTACAAAATATCATTCGCTGTCTGGCGCCTGTGTCTCTCACTGCAAGCCACGGAGACACCCAAATCAACTTGTGACATTTACAATAGTAAACAGTTCACCGTTAAATCTGTATCTAAAATGTAAGCGAACTTGGGTATTATATATTGTAGCAAAATATGTCTTACTGTAAGTAATTAGCTGGGGAAGTTTCATGTTGATATCTGTTGTTTATTTTTACCCTATCACCATAATGTAGTGTGAGATATAGTAATCTATTTAAAGGCCGTTTTCTCGAAATGGGTTTTTTCTGATACTCTGAGTCAGAAAACTCAATTTCAGCATCACTTGGATACACCAAACTTTCAAGTTTTCTACTTCTGAAGGCATTTACAGAGGGGTTTGTTCAGATATCATTAATAGCCTAATTTATGTAACATTTTATACCTAAACGTGGCGAAAATGGATTTTTATATGGCTGTTGACACCATATTCTGATTTATGCAGTGATAAAAGGATATCTAAAATTATCTCTGTAAAACCCTTTGACTCTAATATGTCAACAAAATAAAAAGAAGAAGAAAAACTTGGCTTCCACTTTGTTTATCTTTTTTCTATAGGCATAGTGAAGTTTTGAATATTTTAAATTACACTCAGGAATGTTTTTTTTTTCATTTCATTTTCAACTATTGGATTATATTGCAGATAATAATTATATTGCAGATAATAATTATATTGCAGATATTCAAACATTCAATAACATAAGATAGACTTTATTGAACCCACACTGGATCGAACTCCTGCCACTTCAAGTCAAGTCAACTTTATTTAGACATACAGAGCAATTTAAAAATACGTTTTCCACGGTGATATGCATGCACTTGTTGCAATATGAGCGAGAGATGCTGTCTTATCTGGATGAATGAGTAGGCATAATGAATATTAAAGAATGTGGTTGTGATGAGCCTGTAGCTTTTAGCGTAACACATCTACTAGAGAAATATAATTACATTTCTATTTTAAATGCCTGCAGATGTATCACAAGTTAATCTGAGCGGATCACATTTTGCCTCAGCTGAACTGTCTCCACGCTGCGTTCAGCTGGGTATAAAAACCTCATATGTAGCTTATGTTTTACTTACAGGCTCTATTGAACTATAAACAGATCTCAATACACATAATCCATTTTCGTTATTGAATTAACTTGTGATGCCGTTGCAAGAACAAAGACAACATAGGTGGCTGTTTCGATGCCTGTTCACAATTGGCTACTGCAAACGTCAGTGTTTTCCCAAACTTTCCTGTTATCAGTGTTATATTTGTAGCTTATCATTCCGTTATTTATCTGACTTCAAGTCAATTTGAGATGCTTTCATACAGAGATAAGTGAAACATACTTTCTGAGGTGTTCCCACATAGCTGATGTTTGTGGAGATCTGTGGAAACGACTAACGTGAGATAAACTTGTGACAACTTCTATCTACCGTTGATTGTGTTTTATATTGAATTCTACGGACGTCCATTATTCTTATCACTACGATAGTCTACACTACACATCACTACAAATTTGGACAAGACTGTCAAACTCCCATTTTATAGCGATTTGGATATTAGATAGGCGCAGGTGTTGAAAAGTGACATCAGGTTGTGCTCGTGTCTTTATTGTTGTTAGCTAGTTTGTTATCTATAATAGGCCTACCAGCGTTTTATAACTCACTAAAGCGTTTACTATGAATGTCACTAGATAATGCTAAAAATCGGTGTCTCCGTGCCGTGGTTTACAGTCAAAGACCGTGGTAGGGACACAACCTTACTCGCCAGACAACGACTGAAATCTTTGTAACGAAAACGGCTCATTTATTCATGTGTGTCTGTCGGGTCCTAAACTACTGTCCCAGCAACCCTACCGTAATGTTTCACAAGACCCCGACAAATTAATGAATGTGAAAAAAGAGGCGAATTGATCAGAATTGTTCACTGCAGCCTCGCCTGCTGCAATACATATCACCAGTTAATTAAAAAAACAGTTAAAATGTGACCCGACGGTAGTAGTACCGGTAACCGTGGATTTCCACCGACTGCGGAACTGCTGCGGAACGGCTCCGGAACGTCGGCAGAGTCGATCGGTTTCCATTCTAGTCAATGTGTGTATTTCCACCAGTTGCGTAATGGCTGCGTTCCGACTCCGTCACAGCTCCGGCAGTCCGCAGCCCTCCGGATCAGATACGCAGAGCTTCTATTTTTGCCGGATGCCGGAGAGCTCTGCAGCAATTCAGCACATGGCAGATAGTGTGGGACAGGAAGTCGAGCACAGAAACAAAATAAAACATCTGGTTAATTTTCAAAATAAAATACACCGTGCTCACGGCAGATCATATTTCCCTTCACTACACCTTGAAAACACAGCACGGAGTTGTTTCCTCTCTACTCCTCGGAATAGAAACAAACTGTTGGTGGTTTTGTGGTTCTTTTCTACGTGAATTCGCGAGATCTAGTGGGTCCTCGTGACTACAGCTGTCAGTCCTGGCCGCAGCCATTCCGCAACAACTCCGGATCCGGTGGGTATTGACGGATGGCGGACCACGGAACCGTTCCGCAGCGGAGCCGTTCCGCAGACGTAACGCAACTGGTGGAAATCTGCGGTAAGTCGTTCAAAAACCTTTTTTAGTAAACTCTGTGAACACAATCAATGTTCTCAATGTTTTCGTTAATGTGTAGAGCCACTGGTGATACTTGGAGCAAAGTTTCATGTTGTGTTGAGCCTTCTTAGTGTTTTAAAAAAAGTGATTTTGATGCGATCATAGTAGTGCCCCTAGCTCTCCCATTGAAAAGGCCATTTGACCGGAAAACAAAGATATGGTAAATCTTAAAAGTGGCGCTACCGTCCTAATTATGCTTTTAAACTGAAGTTTAACTCATGTACATTCACAAAAATACCCTAGGATGCATTTTGGCGAGAGTTACGCTTTAAGTTCATTTATACACCACATTTAAACACAGCTTAAGATGACCAAGTGCTATAAAAGAACTTTAAAATAAAAATTAAAAAGTACAACACACACAACTATATTTGTCAACAATAACTGATATGGGACAAAGCACAGAATATATACTGTATATGACAACAGATTAAAAAATTAATGGGCCAAAAAAGGCGAGTGACTAAAAACGTGTCTTTAGTCTTGCAAACTATACCACCCCTGCTTTACTACTGTTATTAACAAGCTAACGCTAACTTATAAGGGTGTCCCGATTTCGATTTTGAATCAAAATCTATCGAAATTAAGTCACAATCTTGAATGTCGAATAAAAAAAAAATGGAATCGTCGATACTGCCACGCCCTCATGTCATGTCCGGTCGTCTTGCCAAGTGGAAAAAAACACGTGTTGAAGTGCTGCGAGTCAGTCAACCTCCTGTAACTTAGCTAGAGCCAGTTAAAAGTTAGCAACTGCAGATGCTGGAGACCCATCGACAGAACTTGAGCCCCCTCCTCTTTCACTGAAGTCGCCAGTGTGAAAGTGTTTTGGATTTCCAGTGAGTTATGTTGTCAACGTTTGCATTGTCGACAAAAAAAGTCACAGTTTGCAAGCTCTGTGTGTTTACCATTGCACATTAGCCTAGCAGCTAGCGGATATTCCTTCTGCCTATAGCTTAATCCCAACAAAACTGCACAGTTGAATCAGAGCAGCTTACAGTATATTGGTTATATTACAGAGAGCAACAAGTTAGCAGACTGCCTCTGCTCTCTGACTGCTTAGCCGCTGTGCTGTTGCGAAGCCGAAGTGTCTGCCCTTGGCAAACTTTTTTATTTTTATAAACTTTATTGATAAATTGTCAAGTTTCCAATGACTGAAGATATGTTATTGTTACATTATGTTGTTAATAAATGTTTTAAATTTGACAATGTAGTGTGGTGCATTGCGAACAAAGATCAGATATTGCATAAAAGTCTAGTCTAAAAATAAATAATAAAAATAAAAATCGAGAATTGAATTGAACCGTGACCTTAGAATCGGAAATGTAATCGAATCGAGGATTTGGAGAATCGTGACACCCCTACTAACTTAGCTAGCTGGATAATGAGTAAACACCAGCAGCACCAGAAGAGCTACTGGAGGGATGTTACGTTCGTCACTTCAAAACGGAACAAAAGTAGGATTGTGTAGTGACTTTACCCTGCTGTTGAACTCCTCATCAAGGACTCCAACATGTTTACGGTGCTGAATATCACTGCGGTGCTCCCGTGCCATGCCATGCCATTTCGTTTTTGCTTATCTTGCAATTAACACACTTTTGATTTATTTAGTGTGAAATGCTCCCATATCTTGGATCAGAGGCGGAGTGGCAATCGGGAGTTTTTCCCGGTGTTTCGAGGCCGCGAGGGCCGGTCTGATAATAGTTATACATTGCAAGTTCTTAGCAACACCATCCGGCGGCCTGGTGTGCCGCGACCGCTGCCCGCTCCGATAGTCTATTAAATTTCCCGGTAGATTTTTTGGTCCCACTCCGCCGCTGCCTTGGATGACTTAGGTCGCAGCCTACTGACTTCTCTGCCTCCGCCATGAGTTCAGAACAACGTTACGGGTCTCTCTGATGGTATTTCCTCTACCTCCGATCTGCTCTGCTCCGCGCTCAACTAAATCTTTTTAAACTAAAACATCTTCGCGATTTAATGAGTGGCGTAATAGTTGCGCAACACAACAAGTCGATAATGAAATTCATTGCCAACTCTTACATTTCATTTTTAACAATGAATATACAGAACAAATTTATAGAGATAACTGGATAACAGGGAGTTATGTATAAGGCAAGGCAATGCTTATGCTTTACATAAAACATCATGGCAAGCAAACCTGTCCCAGCTGATCTGAGAGGTCTGGGTGGTTCATAGTTCACAAGCATATCCAAAGGTATTTTGGCCCTAAACCGTTTAGTGATTTATACACCAGCAGAAGTATTTTGAAATCTATTCTTTGAGGCACAGGAAGCCAATGTAAGGCCTTCAGAACTGGAGTGATGTGATCCACTTTCTTGGTATTAGTGAGAACTTGAGCAGCAGCGTTCTGAATCAGCTGCAGTTGTCTAATTGATTTTTCAGAGCGTACACCACAGCCCCGGGCGGGAATTGACGATGTGTCCGCCTGTCTTTGTCAGCATTACATTTTGCATTTTTTATTTAAAAGTAACTACATCAAATACAAGTATACATAACTTTTAGTAATGTTACACAAACAATTAAAAACACATGCAATATGGAAATGTGAGCATTCAAAATAGACTACATGTTAACGGAATACAAATTTGCCTCCTTTTTCTGAATGTTCACTTTTCATCAAGCAAAATGGCGGCGTTCGTCTTTTAATTTCGTCTTTAAGTTAGGCTGAGGACGGTGACAGTTGCCGGTGAAAAAAGCTTTTGCCGCCCATTTTTACACTTCTAAATTTAAGGGGTGATAGAATGCAAAAACAATTTTACCTTGTCATAGTTGAATAACAACAGTTTGGTGGGTAAACAGGACATACATAGAATCTCAAAATCCCATTGACACCTCTTTCCTCTGCAAATCTCACTATTTGAAACTGCCTTTGAAAACGGGCAAATCCCTACGAGCCACCGAGTTGATGTCAACTCGGTGGCTCCTCCTTATTTAAATCCTTATTTGGCTCTAGTCTCTACCTGTGTCACGCTCCAACATTTACATAGGCTACACCACTGACCTGAGGTCAGCTTAGCTAGTCTTCTGAATCTAGGTCGCGCAGATCTCAGAAATTTTATACATTAGTTTTTTTATGCAAGAAATCAACTAGAGGTCAAATATATGCCGTTTTATGAAAATTGATGGCTAATTGCAAATTTTGTCCGACTGTGTGTTGGAATTCTGAGGCTGGTGCTGCCTGGGTTGCTGCCTCACCACCCGGCCTGTCCACCTTCACAGACTCCAGCCCGCTGTGAGCTAGATGGAGCTCCATACCCGCGCAAAGTCACTGTTTCTGGAATACTGGACTACTAAATTCCGAGGCTTTGACGGAGCTCCAAGGCCTCGCTGCTCCCCCCCCCCCCCCCCCGCGCGCGGTCAGCGAGCTTGTTACGCCCGCAATCTCTTACCACAGGTTGTGTTTGTTGGATTTATATTTTATAACATTACTTGAATAAAACAAACCTAAATCAACAGGCTATTATTATAAAATTGTTAGACTGTTTTTAAACTAGCTAAGCTAAACCTATCCTATACACATACTGTTAGGTTCGGAAATATTTAGACAGTGACACAATTTGGAAGGTGTAATAAAATTGTTTGGACCAGCCTTGAATTGGAGCTATACCTGGTTGCTGCTGCTCTGGGGATGCAGTGTTTGACAGTCTCATCCAGGTAGGGATGTAACGGTATGAAAATTTTATCTCACGATTATGTGACCAAAATTATCACGTTTTTTGGTATTATCGCAGCATTTTTAAAAGTGTGCTCAATATGTTCAGAAAGCACTGATAGGCCTACACAAGCTGAAATAGTTTCAAAAAGTGTAACAGTGTTTATTATAGTACAAAAATATAGGCAAAACCTTATCAAAAGTGCAACTTTTAACATCAAAGGAACAAGGGTTCAGCATGTATACAGCTTATTTGTCACGAACATTTCCTGTAGTGCAGGTTTAAGTGATATAAATCCAAACATTCAAGCAAAGACATAAAGAACAATATGTAAACAAATCAAAGGAACACCACTAATTATATACTTGTTTTTATTCCATAATCAAAATTTAAATGTAAAACTGTACACATGAACACTTTAAAGTAAACTAAAATAAATAAGACAAAAGTGAATACTATAAAGAAATTACAAAAATAACTAGGCTACAATCAAATGTAATCAAATCCAAATTTTCAAGTGTTGATGACATTAAAATAAAAAAACTAAATATGTAAACAAATCAATGGAACAGAACTGATTGTATACTTATTCTCTCCATCATCAACAAATAAGATACTGCTGATCTAGCATCATGTATTTATGCATCTCTATTCACTTGAGATTAAAATGTAAAAATGTCAACATGTTTACTTTGTTTGGTTTAAGTAGTGATCTAAGAGGGGAAACAACGTACCCGCTGGCACTGAATAGTCTCTCAGATGGAACACTGGTTGCTGGGATACACAAAAGATTTCTTGCAATCCTGGCAAGTAGGGATGGGCATGATTAATCGACAATCGATAATTGATCATTAAGAATTTCGTTGATCACGTTAATTTGTCCTTGATTAAACTAATGCAGGTTGCGTTGCGTAGAGTCTTGAAGCAATGAAATGAATTGTCACTGTGTGGCAGCAATTAGACATTTTACCACCCGGGGGCGCCATAGGCTACTCAGCTGCGAGTTTATGTTTTGATTTCAAAAGTAATCATGAAGAGGTCACGGCGAAGTGTGGTGTGGGACCATTTTGATTTAAAAAAACGACTTAGTTCACTGCAAACACTGCTAAGTCGTGTATAAGTACAACACGGCCACGACTCAAATGATGTACCACATATGATGTACCACATCTGTGCATCTGACATCCGACCCTGGTTATTAATGTCGGTGGCGGTACGTCCTGCTCTGTCTCAACCTAGCATCAACTCGGCGTTAGCACGGAGGAGCTGCTATGCACAACGAGCAGAGAAAATTACCCAAGGGATCTGCAAGTTCATTGAGATGGATATTGGAACCAGCATGTCACATTACGTCACAACGTACCATCGCCAGACTTGTAGAAACTCACTACGAAGAATGGAATAAGGTTCCCCGGCCTGAGCTGGCCAAGTTAGTGCAGAGGTACCTGTGCATCCCGGCCGGTCGGTGTTTTTGGCGGCTGGACTGACGGTCACCAAGAAGCTGTCGTGTCTGACCCCAGATCATGTCAACCTGCTTATTTTTCTCAACAAAAAACAGTAGACTGGTGCAGACGTTGTATGTGAGTGAGTGAGATTGAAAAAATAGCCTCTTACCTTAAGTTAGAATAGACTGAATAGACATCCTAGCGGCATCCAGCTACATGGCTGGCTGAGGTGCTGGTCTCCGTAGCAGGCAAAGCTCACGTAGTGTGTCGAGTATTTCGTCTGTAATAAAGTGTCTTGCATATTCTCCGATCTGTCATCTGTACCAATCTATCCCGGTGGTACAAACGTCTTAACAGCGGCGATGTTGTGTGTTGTTTAGGGTCCTTGCCACCACGAGACAAATCAGCATTGCAAATTGAACATGTAGCTGGACTTGAATCACCTTCTTTTGTTCTTTTGACTAAAAGTACTGCCAAACAACACTTTTTCTACTCACAAGATCCATTTTCACTTTCTCACAGCCTACTGCCGTTGACCGGCTTTGCTACTGCGTTCTGTCTAGCTCCACCTACGTCATTACGTCAACCAGGTAACTCTATATAGAGTAGTGGAAGTAACAAGTTAGTTCAGTCCAAGATGGCGGAGCTGCAGCTCTGTCATGGGTGTGTTTGTTTTCAATGGAACGTTCTATTGAGTTTCTCCTCTTGTTACTTCTATACTCTTTGGCAAGAGCCGAAACTCAACACAATTCACCTCTTTTTCTCGAGTTTCGTCTCTTGTTACTTCTCTTTGGTAGCGTTCGGTTCGGTCGAAAAACATTCTAAAGTTTGGCAGTACCCGAACTCCGTCAAAAAGCCCAAAGTTTGGCCAAAGTTCGACTGTTGGGCAAATAAGCAATATAACGTTAGCGTTTAGCGTTAGCCTAGCAATCTAGATTTTTAAAAACATTTCAATTAAGAACATGGTTGCTAATACTTGCGCGGACGTGCGTCCTTTCTAGTCACTGTTTCATTATCTTTATTGTGACTGTTATTGCCACTGTTTATCACCCCCAACCACCGTCAGACATCGCCTACCAAGAGCCTGGGTCTGTCCGAGGTTTCTTCCTAAAAGGGAGTTTTTCATTGCCACTGTTGCACTGAATGCTTGCTCTTGGGGGAATTACTGGAATTGTTGGATCTTTGTAAATTATAGAGTGTGGTCTAGACCTACTCTATCTGTAAAGTGTCCTGAAATAACTCCTGTTATGATTTGATACTATAAATACAATTGAATTGAATATACGTACAAAACTGTGTAGCACACAAAACAAGTCGTAATTTTTAAATCAATTCTTTAAGCCGAAAATTCTTACATTTATGGGTCTCTCTGGTCGATCTGGCCGCCATTGTTGCCTGTTGCGCAGTGTAATCTGGGTACCTCTTGCTTTCAAGTAAGCTCCCGACTTTGCTTGGTGTTAAGGGCTATCTAGCCCTTCCTCTTAGCCCTACCCCTCGATCAAAACAAGTATTGGGACAGCCCTTACTCTCACGTGAACGCCCAAAGCTTAGGGGAAGGGGTAAGACAGAGAAATGAGATTCAGCTTTATTCACGTACACACACTTGTGGGTAATCTGTGATTTATGAAGGGAACATTGCTTACAGATGTGCGTACGGTTTTATAAATCTGAATTCTTTTGCCGTACCCCAGTTTTGGCTTTTGGGCGTACGTACACTTATAATAAGGCACAGTTTTATAAAGGAGACCCCAGACCCGGAAGCTCTTTCCATTATTTAACAGTCTGTGGTCTCAAGAAAAAGAGAACAAGTGTTCTAGTCGTTTTTTACAATAACAATCTTACCTATTTCTTTTGTTCTCTGTCCCTCCAGAGCTCCCACAGCAACATGTCTGTAAGGAGGAGATTCTCGCTGACCAAGAGGACCCAGAGCCTCCACAGATTAAAGAGGAACAGGAGGAACTGTGCACCAGTCAGGAGGGAGAGCAGCTTGTATTGAAGCAGGAGACTGAAAGTGACCACAGTGAAGGTCATACTCTGACCTTCAATCCTGATGATGTCACTCTAAGTGCAGCAGAGAAAGAGTCTGTAGCCAACATGCCAGTTATAACCTCTGTGGTATCGGAAGCAAACAGTGACCACCAACTCCTCTCTAATGAAGCTGAGAGCCAAGATCAGAAAGGAGGCAAGCATGGAGACTCAGGATCATCTAGAAATGCAGAGCCAGAACCAAAAAAGAGACATCACAAGAGCAGTAGTCACAGTAACAATGTAAACAACACTAACCTGTCAGAGATCCACCGTAATACTCAAACAGGTAAAAAGTCTTTCATATGTGACACATGTGGGAAAGACTTCAAGTATAATTCAGCATTTCAGAGACACTTGAGAGTCCACACAGGTGAGAAGCCATATTCTTGCAAAACATGTGGAAAAGATTTTGGACGTAAAAATCACTTGGAAATTCACATGAGAACCCACACAGGTGAGAGGCCGTACGTTTGCAAGATCTGTACGAAAACATTCTGTGATGTCTCAGCATTAATAAGGCATATGAAAATCCACACAGGTAAGAAGCAATATTCTTGCAAAACATGTGAAAAAGATTTCGGACGATATGATGAATTTAAAGACCACATTAGAATCCACACAGATGAGAAGCCATATGCTTGCAAAACATGTGGAAAAAGTTTCAGACATAATAGTACGTTATTGGCCCACATGAGAACCCACACAGGTGAGAAGCCCTATTTTTGCAAAACATGTCAAAAAGATTTCCGGCAATATAGTGCCTTGCTGGTCCACATGAGAACCCACACAGGTGAGAAGCCATATTCTTGCAAAACATGTGGAAAACATTTTCGACAAAATAGTGCATTGTTTGTCCATGTGAGAACCCACACAGGTGAGAAGCCATACATTTGCAAGACCTGCAGGAAAAGATTCTGTGACCCTTCAGGCTTATTTAAGCATATGAGAGTCCACACAAGTGAAAAGCCATATGTTTGCAAGACCTGTGGGAAAAGATTATTTGTTGATTCAGCATTGAAGAGGCATATGAGAATTCACACAGGTGAGAAGCCTTTTTTTTGCAAAACGTAGAAAAGATTATGGACAAAATAGTGGTTTGTTGGTCCACATGAGAACCCACACAGGTGAGAAGCTGTACGTTTGCAAGACCTGCCGGCAAAGATACTGTGACACTTAAATGTTAATAAGGCATATGAGAACCCACACAGCGGAAAATCTGAAATAATATTGATCTCTGGCCTCTGCAGTCTACATGTCGAAGTGTCCTTGGGCAAGTCACTGAACCCCAAATTTCTCCTGATGGCTGTGCCATTGGTGCATAAATGTGTGTGAATGTTTATCTCATGAACAGGTGGCACCATGTATAGTAGCTAGAGTAGGAATGTGTGTATGAATGGGGTGAATGGTGCCTGTACTGTATAAAGCACTTTGTTGCTAATGATGTCAACTTTATGCTTGTCAGTTTTGAAAAATGTCCATTTACAAAGTATCTCAGGATCACTTGTAGTTTAAAGGACTTATGATCCATGTGACCAGGAGTAGTGTTTGATAGTTCTATATGAAGCCTCCTGCACATCTTTGCAAGAAGTTTTTTATTATTGTATAAGATGTTCTATTAAATGGGAATGTGCCGCATTCTTGCTATTTTTAAACACTAGCTTTTTTTTCTGACCAGATTCTGGCCCAATGTTTTGCATTTTTGTTTGATAAATGACAAATGATTGAATGTGTTTTTATCAGTGTTTTGAAGTTTAATCAACTATGGAATGACTGCATGGTTTGGGAACCTTGTATATCTATATCTGTTATCTATTTATTATCAAAATAAGTTAATGATTATTTGGTAAAGAAAGAAGTACGTTTAGGATCCCCAAAACACGGATTAATACACTTAAAAAAACAAATGATCTAACCAACAAAATGAACAAGAATTAACTTCATATAGCCTTAGTCTTATATGATTTAACAGGAGTTATGAGGAAACGGTGTTGAGATTTATAATAACCTAACTTTCTGTATTGATCAAAGAATAGTAGTACAGGTATTTTTTTCTGCTGAACCAATAACATTTTGGCAAAAACAATGATTTAATTGTGCAAGCACGTCATAGCTACACTTTCTTGTCATTTGTTTTGAATTCAGCAAGCAATTTGTTGTATTTTAGCTAGTGGTGGGCATAGATTCATTTTTTATAAATCTAGATTAATCCCACTGTAATCTTGGAATGAATGTAGGTTAAAATGGCTAATTTGAATTCTTCCGAAGGCATTCAGAATATGTGTGCTACCCAAATCATAACTAAAAGTAAGTCTTTGAGAATGGGTTTCTCAAGCCAGGTGGCGCATTAGAGCAGGGGCTCATCTCCTGTTTCCAAAATGCATCACAAACTGCTTGAGAAACCTGTTATACTATGATAATTGGTGATGAAAATAAATCATGTTCAATAAGATGTAGCCTACTTGTGTTTACTACAGTGTTTCTGCGGTGGTCTTTTTCAGTCGCGGAAAATACTTTTCAATACACATCTGGGTTGAAGCAGCAAAGATTCTGTGTAAGAGTAAAAAAATGACATAACATTATTTATAATACATTTATTTGATTCACAGCTGCTACGTATAGTGTTTTGACCTCGACAATCCAACTGCATTTTACCGCAAACTTGCGACTAGTTAACTTTCTAAAGCGGGCAAAATCGCTTGTTTGCTAAGAGTCGGGTCGGGACTCTAACATTAACACACTGGCAGACGCAAGTGACAGAGACGGAGGAGAGCAGGGAAGGAAATGCTGCTGAACGAATACGCTGCATGTTTTAAATAGCGTTAAAAAAAATTAATAAACGCAAGTGCGGCGGGCGGTGTTATTGTTTGGCGCACCGCCGCACATTAGTCTATGTGTGGGAAACACTGTTACTGACTGTTTAGTCAGTTAAACATTAATTTTGAACATTTGAACTTCCACACGCATACAAACTTTGAAAAAAACCTATCCATGCTGTTTTGAGTGAGATACAGGTTTCTGAATGTGTCCTGCCTTCAGTCTCCGGGTGAGCTGTTTAAAATCTGCACTGCTTTTTACAACCCCAAATCAGAAAAAGTTGGGACAGTATGGAAAACACAAATAAAAAAAGAAAGTAGTGATTTCTAAATGTACTTTGACTTGCATTTCATTGCAGACAATACAACAGCACATAATGTAATGTGTTCCTCATGATTTTTATTGTTTAAAAAAATAATCTTATTTTGGTTCTTGCAACACATTTCAAAACAAGTTGGAACAGTAAAGCATTTACCACTTTGTAATGTTGCCATTCCTTTTCACAACACTGAAAAGATGTCTAGGGACTGAAGACACCAAGTGATGAAGTGTTTCAGGTGTAATTCTGTCCCATTCTTGCTGCAAACAAGTCTTAAGGTGGGCAACAGTACAGGGTATTTGTTGTCGCATTTTGCGCTTCAAAATGCGCTACACATTCTCTATTGGAGGCAGGTCGGGACTGCAGGCAGGCCAGTCAAGTACCCATGTCCTCTTCCTCCGCAGCCAGGACTTTGTAATGTGTGCAGAATGTGGTTTTGCATTATCTTGTTGAAATATGCATGGACGTCCCTGGAAAAGATGTCTTCTTGAAGGCAGCATATTGTGCTCCAAAATCTCTATGTACATTTCAGCATTAATGGTGCCATCACAGAAGTGCAAGTTACCTTTGCCAAGGGCACTGACACAACCCCATACCATGACAGACCCTGGCTTTTGGACTTGTTGCTTGTAACAGTCTGGACGATCCTTTTCTTCTTTGGTCTGGAGCACACAGCGTCCATTTCTCCCAAAAAATACCTGAAATACTGATTCATCTGACCACAGTACACGTTTCCACTGTTTGATGGTCAAATGCCTCCGAGCCCAGAGAAGTCGACGGCGCTTCTGGACACTGTTAACATAGGGCTTCCTTTTGAGTACAGTACAGTTTTAACTGGCATTTGTGGCTGTAACTACGTATTGTGATACTTGACGATTCTTGATGCAGTGCTGCCTGAGGGATCGGTACTGAGGGATCACGGTTGTTCAGCTTAGGCTTGCGCCCTTGTCCTTTACGCACTGAAATTCCGCCTCATTTCTTGAATCTTTTAATTTAATTTATGTTATGCACTGTTGAAGGTGAAATAAGCAAATGTCTTCCTATCTTTCTTTGAGGAACATTGTTTTTAAACATTTCAATAATTTTCTCATGTATTTGTTGGCAAACTGGTGATCCTCAGCTCATCTTTGCTCCTAAAGGACTAGACCTTTCTTGGATGCTGCTTTTGTACCGAATCATAATTACAATCACCTGTTGACATCACCTGTTTCAAGTCACATCATTATTTAACCAATTTACCTGATTACTAGCCCTTAATTGCTCCTGTCCCAACCTTTTTTGGAATATGTTGCAGGTCTGAATGACAGGAAAGGATGTATATTTACAAATGAAATTAAGTTGACCAGACAAAACATGAAATATTTTGTGTTCACATTGTCTGCAATGAAATACAAGTCAAAGTACATTTAGAAATTACTACTTTCTTTTTTTATTTGTGTTTTTCATACTGTCCCAACTTTTTCTGATTTGGGGTTGTACGTTGTACTAGCCGAAACAAGCTGGCTAACCACAACCGTTAGCATGCTAGCACTAGCATGCTACCTTCTCAATGGCAAAGCACTGCTACAACACACAAGTTCACCATAATCTACAAAAGAACTACTTACATGTGTGCCCTCGATTAGAAGAAGTCTCCCGGCTAATCCTTCCTTATAACTGACCAAAGTTGAAGAAACAATCTTTCTTTTACTGTCTATGGAGCTAACTGACATGATCTACAATCTGAGCTACTGTGCATATGCGAGTAGAATCAAAGATAGTACTGAAGAAAAGATGCCTCACTCTCTAGCTAAAACAGAGACCTGAACACAAGGTGAAAGCAGTGAGAGAGAGCTGTGCAGTACAACAAAAATATGGTCTTCTTTGAAAATCACCTATTCTGTTACAACCTTAAAATACAATTATGAACCTGAAAATGAGCATAATATGGGATCTTTAATAGGGGTGTAACGATGCACTCAGCTCACGATTCGATATGTATCACGATACTGGGTTCACGATACGATATGTATCACGATATTTTGAAAATAAATGCAAAAATTGAACTGAAAATCAAATTACAGATTTATTTAACATTAACAGTGCTCAATAACTGTCTTGTTATACATACAACTTAAAGAATGTACAATACTTCAATATAAATCAAGATTTAGTTTAACCTTCTGTATGTAAAATCAACAATTGACTAGGTGTCACTGACCAATAAAACTGAATTGTATCATGAAATTAGAATTAGGATAGCCCAAGAGATAACTTCTTTAAGCAGTAAAAGTGCAACAAAAAAAACACCACACAAGTAGTGTCCTGTTCAAGTAATTTCAACACAAAGAGCTTTTTTTTTTTACCCTGACCAGTTCGCAAAATCCAACATTGTCGACGACGGAGAATGGCCTCATGTCTTTTGCGATAAAAACTCTGATGCACCTGGTTATTTCTTGAGCTTTTGCACTTGACTGAGACCACGTTGAAGCAAAACTACGTTCTATAGATATTTGGCCTTCCTTCACTCTCTTTTTCGCACCCAGTTGCAGGAGTTTGTCTTTGTGGTACCGTTTTAAATGACACATCATATTTGTTGTGTTCGACGTCGTGTATAACAGTGTTTGCTTACAGTGTTTACACACAGTTCGTGTTTTGTCTGTTTTTTTACCATCCTCCTGTTGAGTAACTGGAAAACCCAAATGCTGCCAGACGTTGGACTTGTAAGTGGACGGGGCATCCTCTATTTCAATTTCAGTCGAAGTCAAACTCATTTTGCCCTGCTACTGCTCAGTTCAAGTGATTCATTTGAGCGTTGATGCAGTGAATGCAAGCGTTACGCGGGTGCGGTAGCTCAACCAATAGGGTTAAACAGACGTTGATGTATCCTTCTTCTTCTATCTTTTAAACTGACCTTTGTTGATCTGAAATGAAGACAGATTCAGCAACTGCATGGCCTATTTCTCGCTTAAAATGTTTTCAGAAACACGTTTCAGTGAACTATTTTAGTACAATATGAGATCGTATTCTGAACAAGCCGCACTGACAGTCTGGCTTTGAATTTCTGGAGAAAACAAACCCATGTGATGCATTCGTCCAATCAGCTGCCGGTTGTCATTTCTTGGGCAACAATACAGATTAGCGACGCCTGCTGTTATAGAGATGTATTACGTCTCGTCTCCTCTCGTCTTTCTGATGTGTCCCGAGGCAGTTTTTTGGACCTCGGGGACGCGACTGATCATCTCAACTGGCTTTTCTGCCGATGGTCGGCCGTCTGGTATGTGTGTCAGCACATACATGGTGGTAGTAAAAAAATAAAAATAAAAAATAAAATTATAATAATATCGCCATACCTCTACGATACATATCGTAACATTTTTGCATCGCGATAAATCGTACCACGATATATCGTCACACCCCTAATCTTTAATATGTACTACACTACTCAGACTACATATAGTCAATGCCACAATAAGCATTTGGTTGTTGTTACACGTTCTGTCCACTAGAGGGACTTCTAACATTAGCCTAACCTTGAAGGGGGCCTACGTCATGGCACTTTGCATTTCTGGCACGCCACTCTGTTTACATTTATTTCCACCACGAGCACACAACTACAAAAGCAAATCAACAGAGAACTCTGTAATGAAACAATGACATCATTTTAGAAAGCCCAGCCGAAACGATTTGTCATAAACTAGCTAAGTAACAATAGTGTTAGCCACGATGCTGACGGCATTGAAAAGCCAAACGGTGCTGTCACTACTATTTTAGTGATTTATAAGCAACCTGTTTCTTGCAGTGTCACGTTACTGAGAATACAGCTATTAGAAGGTAATATATTAAGTGGAAGCTAAATCTGACAGCTGTAGGGTAGCTAACTGTCATTAAGCTCCCAGCTAAGCTCCTATAAATCGCGACGCAGTTAGGAAACAAGAACGAGCTAGCTAACTAAGGACAACATAAGCATTTTGTCTCGGTGGATGTCGATTTTAAAGTTATGTTAAAACGTTCCCATCATTCTTCCGATTTCCAGCCGCAGCCTTCCACTCCCCCCTGTAGTAATGTTCATAGGCGTCGATTTCGGTGGGGACGGTGGGTACACGTACCCATCAGATTTTGTCATGAGTCATTTTGTACCCACCACTTTTTTTAAAACCTCAAGCTCAATTTAGTTAAAAAATAAAGTTCATAACACATTATTCTTGAGCGACAGATGCCAACAAATCCACAAAAATCTCTATCCTTACAGGGCCGGGACAGACACACAGCCGTTCTGCTGCTGCGCTGGACACTCTGTCGGGCAGAGATGGCAAAAGTACTCACTTCTCATACTTAAGTAGAAGTACAGATACTTGTGTTAAAAAATACTCTGGTAAAAGTAGAAGTACTGATTTAACTTATTTACTCAAGCAAAAGTAACAAAGTACAGGCTTGGAAATGTACTTAAAGTATAAAAGTAAAAGTAGCCTTGCGAATGACAACCATTTTTTATGCAAAGCTACCTGGACCACAAATGTTACTAGAGTGCAAGCTGAGAAACTTCAGTAGCCATGGAGAAAAGGCTCTTTATGTATATGCCATTGTCTACATTTTAAATGGATGTCTGCCAAAAGGCCTAAAACATCACATATATGATTATTGTGACAGAGACTGGGACTCCAGGTTAATACGATTCTGACTGAGTAACAAGATATGAATTCAATTGTGATTCTGTAATAATTCACAGAACCAGTTCCATTTTTAATCTTCCCCTTAACATTTAAATGAATCTACATGTAAGTTCTGCATACTTTTAGAGTACAACTAACCAGTGGTGTAGTCTATTTTTTTGTAGTGAGTATACTGTGATTTTCCCCTCCCAGCCTCATAGAGGCGACACCCCATACAGTCGGTACTGTGACGTTTCTGAATACAAACTGTACACGGGCAACAGACGTTTAAGTATTGATGGCGTTTACTTAAAGTCATGGAAAAACAACACTTAGAGTTGAGAAAAGATAAGACAGATTTAACTTTTTGAGAAACGCAACCGAACCTGAACGCAACAGGACATCACATCACACCACACAAATAAGCCATTTAACTGACATCCCTACACTGCCACACAAAACCATGACTATTAATTAGCATCATCATACAACTTTTGTATCAATTAGCAATACAATCTGCTGATAAGGGCCTACATTTACTCAAAAGTATTTAATAAACTGTTTACAATTTTCAACACCATGGCTAACACATGCATAAAAAGCAGACGAAAGGAGAAACAAGCTCCACTCTTTCTATTTTAGTTAATTATCTGACCATTGCTAACTAACATTACCATATAGTAATTTAATTGTGTAAAGCAATGCATATTTAAGATTTAAGAATTTACTCTAATGTTGCATAGTCATTGACCTTATGAAGGCCAGGAGTTCTCACTGTCTATCTCATCATCTGAAATAAGGAAATATAAACATTGTATTCTGTTTACTGCAGTACTCAGACACACAGGTACACACACACATAGACACACAGACACACACACACACAGGCGCGCGCACACACACACACACGGTATCATATAAGCTACTCTCACTTACCAGGTAACAGTAGGCTAACGTTGGTGGCAGCTGCAGTAGGCTATCACCCGACGTGGCAGCAGCTTCAGGGACAGACTTTTGAAAACACTGAAGTAGTGTTATTTAGGTCTGTTTAGTAACGTTTCATATCTCGTTACTTATAAAACGTTGTTCAAACTCTAGGTAACTAGTTGCGAGAAAGGAAAGGCCGCGCAAAGAATGCAACTTGTTGTTGCTTAGTAACGTTAAGTGACTTCACGTCAGATCCAGGGCACGGCCACGGAAGCCCCCAAGGTCCAAATGTCAGAGCTTCCCAACACAGACGGGGTGAATTTATCAATGAAAATGAGAACGTTCTGTCACAAACAATGTTGTTACGTATCATCGCGCTTTTGTAAGTTGTAAGTAACGAGCCACTTTTGTAAAACGTAAGGAGTAGAAAGTACCGGTATTTGTGTTAAAAATGTAAGGAGTAAAAGTAAAAAGTCGGCACAAAAATAAATAGTAAAGTAAAAATACCTGAAAAATCTACTTACGATCTCCCATCCCATCTCTGCTGTTGGGACATTATAAAACGCTTAACGTGAAAAAG